>BMAO01038736.1:0-56423 GCA_019973975.1 Trichonephila clavata | reverse complement strand
CTACAGTAAATTATTTTTAGTAAAACTATTTTTCTTTTGTCAAAAAATTAAAAGAAACAGACATGCTTCACACACCTTATCTATATGTTGACTATAAGAAAATTTACAAAATTATATATCAAGTTTGTTTTCTTTTACATAATAATTGTACTAATAGTGGAAATAGTGGAAGAAATACACACAAATATATTATAAATTATTTTGCTCTTATTGTCTGGCATGGTACAATGGCAAAAATTGCAGTTCAATTTACACTAGGCTCTTCAAATATTGTATATTGAAGACACACTTTAAAATTTTTTGAGAACCTATTAAATAAAGTATCCAAAGTATTCAATTATAATTTTTCGGCATTATGATGTATTCAGGATTTGAATCACGCCTTTTGTTTTAGATTAAATTAGTTACAAATCTCATAACATCAGGAAAAAAATCTGACACGTCTCAGTGACCTGATTTTAAGACGTAGATCGTAAGGCGTAGATGAATTTTGGCAAATGATTAACGTTAGGTGACCAGTAACTGACTAGCGGGAGCTTCAATGTATTACAACTAACACATAAAACAGAACATATTCCAAAGCCAAGCCATAACTTCGAAGCAAATGTGATTTTCTCGACCTACTCGCCAACAGTGGACTAAATGAAGCACACACATGGTGGTCAAACCCCAGGAACGCTCTATATTTTGGATTAAAAATGATGCTACTATTCGATGATATTGACTGGAGTGGGTGATTTATAGAGAGAGAGCACAAAAAATCAGCTAGCACACTGTGGAAATTTAAAAACTTAAAAATATTCAAGATTGTTTTTTTAATTAGATTTCAATTATTACTCCTCTTATCTATATAAAAAAACGAATTAATATAATTCAACAAATATATTGTTTATCTTCAAATAGTAAATTTATTATTTAAATAAGATTATTAATAATAACAATTATTAAATATGTCGCAATTCTTCGATAGCAGGTTTGAGAGAGTTCGAGTAAGAATCAGACATATCCCAAATTAAAAAAAACAACTTTTATTTCCTTTTTAACTCTTAGTAGACTAAATAAGAATACTGAGAATGCACTCTAATAACTAAACCAGAGGATTAATCAAACATATTAATATAACTATAATATAAATATGAGCACTTCTCTATTTTCTTGAACGCTCTTGCTGCAACACTTGCTTAATCTTTCCTTCTCTGATTAACAATACTAAGTGAGACCACCGGTTGCTTACACTATGCTTTCTTCTTCTTCTCAATTTTCAACCATCATCGTCTACTAGCACTTAAGTAGAAGCTTGCATTTTTATAAAATCAAGTCCTCTCTACGGAAAGCAATTTTCAACTAAAATCACCGTTAAAAGAGAAATTTACCCAAGAGGATTAGTGGAAGCCCGAATAGAACCCGTTACAAATATATACCTATAAACTACAGAGTGCCCAGTAACGAACCGTTTAGTAAAAGAGTTTGAGAAGAGAAAAAAGAGAAATATTTACTTCACGAAAAAGTACACTTATTCCGATTTAATAAACACGATTTTTAAATTGCTTCTCATTACTTGCAACAATATGGCGATGCCTAAGATCAAAGTTGATAAAAACTGAATAAATAGTTGGAAGTATGATGCCCAAAATTTCAGCAAAAATGGTTTGTCGCAGAACATCGAATGATTGTGGACGATTTTTGTAAACATTGTCTTCAAGAAGTCCCACAGAAAGTTGTCCAGGGGATTCAAATCAGGAGAATAGGTAGGTTAATCTGTGATGTGCAGGCAGATGTCTGTGGGATGTAAGGATTGTTTGAAAAGATTCATGGATTTTAGCGATATTCTCTTCTGTTGTAATTGTTAATGGTACATAGTCCAACATTTCCCTTTCGCATATCGTGAACCAGTCGCATATTTTTCAAATTTCCTAATAAAATCAGAAATTGTCGAGTTTGCCACACCTTTTCGAGTCCCGTAGAAACAATCGAACTTTCGCCTTGTTGCTTTGGCTGATGAACCATTCTGGTAAAAAATTTTCACGATGAAAATTCATTGTTCGACGGTCAAATTCGAAATTTTGCTGCAAACTGCTTGTAACTTCGTGTCTGTCTAGTGCTGCGTTACAGTACAAAATGAAAACATACTTCAATTCAAACTCGTTTCGTAAATTGTAAACCGCGTTGTGTTGCGTCTCGAAATGTTACACCACTATAACGTCTCAACAAACAGTTACTGAAGTTTAAATTTTTCGGTTAATTATTGGGCATCCGGTATCACACATATTTATTACTATATATGAGTAAGGATTATAAATTTACTAAATTTTTAGAGCATTTTAACTCAACATTTCTTATAAAATAAAGTGAGATTTCCCGTTTTTTTATTTTGCTCCAGTATTTAAATATTACTAGTATTTTTTTGTATTGATATATCATATGTTAGTAAATTAAAGATAAAGTAACTGTGTGTTCGAACTGAATTGAAATTATACATTTAAATATTGACGAACTTTTTAGAGGAAAAATTTATATAGTAAAGTTTGATTAGGCATTTAATTTCTTTCAAAAAAAGAAAAAGGCTCTTACTAATGTCAGAAGGGAAGTATAAGATTTATATTTCCATTTTTTGATGGAGATTATATTTAAACACAATTTAATTTAAGCATAGAATAGGGGTAGTTTATGTAACTGAAATTAAACAAGAATTAAGCAAAACAGAACATAATTAGACATATATACACGCCTTTTTAACAATACTAAAAAAAGTTATGTTTGAAGAAGATGTATAAAATCCTTTTTTTGTTACTTATAAGCATTTAATTAAGTATACTAATTTATAATACTTAATAGTATAATGCAGGGATATTTTTATAGTCTTGTATATTAAAACATAATGTTTCTGTGTATCACATTCTTTCTTCATTTATTTTATTTTTTGAGATATATAATAATCTATGTATATACCATATACTTTTTCCATACTTTCTTTTTCGTTTCTATATTATTAACTAGTCAACAGTACTCATGAAAGCCTCCTAGATCTTCTATTTAAAATTTGAAAAAAATTTGATCTACAATTTGAAATTTTGATGAAAAACTGAACTTTAAAAACTATTTTATATACAGATTTTAATACATTAAAAATTTTACGTCAATCTATATTCATAGAAGTTTTGATATTCTTTATTATAAAGGATGCAAAAATATTTCTTAAAAATTATTTTTTTTTAAGTTTGTAAAATCGCATTGACTTTTCTTTGCATTACAAACACTTCAGGCAGAAAATGCTAAAAATTAGCGTTGCCAAATTCTGCTTAAAAAAATTTATAGAATGTCAGATGTTTTGGATTATTATAAACACTCATACAAATTTTGCTATATCAGGTCGCATCTCTCGAAATTGAAATTTTTTTTCTTAGAATATAAAATATTTTCAATTCCTTTTCGACTTCCCTTTCATATCTAACAGAAGTTTCTGAAAACATGAAAAACTTCATTCGATTTAGAATTGGAGTTTGAGGTACATTCTAAGAAAAGTAAAAATAAACAACGATACATCAGAATATCAAGATGATCAAAGTTTAGTTGGTATAAATTGTATTGGTTTCTTTTTTTGAATTCTGTATCGTGTCTTTCTCAAATAAATACGTATATTTATATTTAGGTATATTGGATTGGATGGCATTGAATTGGATTGGTGTGGATTAAATTGGATTGCAATAGTTGATAGATCATCTGAATATGCATTGACTCCTGTACTAAATGATGGACAGATTTAGATTTGTTGATTGATTAGTTTGAAACATTTAGATTGTTTAATTTATTTAGGCTGATTGAGTTATAATGTTGATTATTTTATAATGATGGATTTAGATTGGTTGACAGATTTAGAGTCATTGATTGATTTAGAAGGGTTGATTGATTCATTTGAAAGATTTAAATAGTTCAATTTATATATGGCTGATTGAATTAGAATGTTGATTATTTTATAATGATGGATTTAGATTGGTTGGCTCATTTAGACTGATTGATTAATTTAGAAGGGTTGATTGATTTAGATGGCTGATTTATTTATACTGATGGATTTAAATTGGTTGATTAATTTAGGAGAGTTGATCAAATTATATAGGTTGATTGATTTAGATTGGTGGATTTAGATTAGTTGATTGGTTTAATAGATTCAGACTAATTAATTGATTCATGAATTCGGTTTGACATGAAATTAAATTTTTCATGTTTACCTGGCCCATTATGGCATTACCTATCATTCCTTTACACAATAAGATCTTATTTTGATTGTCCAAAGCTCTGTCAGTTTGGAATAAAACTTATTGGTGACAAATGATTTTCAGTGACGAGTCCTGTTTATAACTGTTTTATGAAAACAGGGCGTTTCTAGATACTGGATGGACGCGTTTATAGAAATTAGGCCCCTATATAGGTTTGCAACAGACCATTGGCATTGGAATGTTATTCTCATTTTACAGCTGAATCCTTTTGCATATTAATCGTTAAAAACTTTCAACTTGGTGACATTTAGATGAAATTCTAAATTCAGCTGTGTTATCATTCTTTTTGTGTCACCAAGGACTTACTTTTCAAGATGTAAGTTCCCAGGCGCACACGAAAGGCTTACTGAACCCTTTTTTATTTAGCTGATTTATCATCCGCAGGTCATATTTGGGTCTTGATAAGTAAATGCTTGGAATCACCTCAAAAACATTGCCAATTTATCTGGAAAATTGGAAACAATTTGGTTAAACATCCTGAAACACTCTAACTATTGGTTTTTGCACGTCTAGTAAAAGCTTGCATCTGAAACATAGATACATAAACGCTTTACGTGATTTTTCATTTTGTAACGGCTGAATTGTGGGATAAATGAAACAATTAAATAATTTGTAATATTTTTTTGTCTGTGCTTGTTCATCTCATCCATTTATTTTTTTTCTTTATTTGGAAAACTCATTGGTGTATCAAGTGTTATGTCTTAAAATGTATTTTTTATAACTATTATTTACTGTTAGTTTGTAAAAACTTACATTGAATTGGAGTAAACACGAAAATGAATTAATAATCCTTCAAATTGCGAGAATGAACATATCACTTTTTAATAAAGGTATGATTTGTTTTTACGTATTAAAAGTTAGGAGAAGAAATAGTACAGAGTTTTTCTTTCGAGTAGACTTCTGCTGATTCTTTTGAAATCTGTATCTGGCTTCTAGATATTAAAATGAAACATTTGCCTTAAAATATAAAAATATACATATGTAAAATTCAATTTCTCTGTTAAAAACCATTTTTTAACCTTTTAAAACATTATTTTATCAACCTTTAAATATTTATACGTATTTTATTATTATTTAATTTATTCTTTTCTTTATTTAACTTCTAATTAGAAGAAAAGAATTTATTTTGGAATTTGAAAATTTGATAAAATAACCATATTCACTTTTTATATCGAAAAGTTTCTATAGAAAAATAACTTAGGCATTTTCTCAACGAATAGGTTATCACACAAAATTAATTAATTAGTAAAATGTGTTACCTGAAGTTTTCTACCATTAGATATGCGTAAGAATAACTAAACAGTTTATCAAAATTTATTCAAGAATATATCTGACAAAATTTTGAAAAAAAACTGGCGTGTTATACTTCACACATAAAATATTTATATCTTATACAGATAACAATCATGTAAATGTGTATTAATATAATAACGTTACGAAAGTTATTTAATTTTAAATGAAAATATTTTGCCTTAAAATTTTCTGTATCCATTATATTTGATTGATGTTTGAATAATTTAGAGCAATCCCTTTCTGTTTCCGGAATGTTAGCTTTTTCTTCAAAACAGATCGAAAATCATTAATAATTCTTTCATTTATTGCAATACTATGTTAAACTTCTAGGTGCAATCAAATTTTCGAATTCAGTTTGTCTGAGGAATATAAGCTTCTATTCAATAGCTTTATATTATAAATACTTTAAATCTATAAAGCTTTGTAGGTTGAAAATGTAAAATTAAAGTGTGAGAAAAAAAAAACAATATCTTAGAGCTTAGATGCAAGAATATATGTGAAATTGGAAACAACGAAAAGTTTTCTTTTTAAATTAAAAAATATTATTGAAATTCAATATATTATTGAAATAATTACCAATTACCAAACCTTGTTTTTCTGTTATTATCTTCCATTAAAAGTATTTTTTTTTACTTTGAAAAATGCATGGGTGAACTCAGTACTATTTGTTAGAAATGAAAAGAAAACGTTGAAAACATATGACGACATTTTTATATAATTCATGATTTAATGAAAAGCAATTACGAAAAACAAATTCAAGAAAAGCTATTTAAAAAGAGCACACAAAGAAAAGTAATTTAAGAAATCTTCTAAGTCATTATTCTCTACGAGTTTTTTGTAAAAAGAAAAGCGGATTAGTATTAGAATTTTTAAAAGTACAATTATCATAACTGCTCTTATTCATACTGGTCCATTGAAAATGCCAAGTTGAAATAGATGGTATCAACATATGGAAGGAAGAGATGAAATGCTAAGACACTGAAATGATAAATCTATTCACATATACATTTGATAAAACAAACGTAAACCGCAAAGATTTTTTTTTCAAGCGATTGTTCTAACTGTAGTTTTTAGAAAATTTTATTTTAAATATTTTAAATAAATTATAGCTTTATAACTCTTCCGGCAATAATAATATCTTTTTAATGTAATATTTTTCTATTCCATCAATAGATAAAAACTTCCGCCCAATAGTTAAGGTGCAACCATTTTAATGCGTCTGATTTGACAATAAATGAACATGGAAACACAAAATTTGGAGGAAATGCGTACTAAACAGTTCCTTGCTGAATGCGACTCAAAGATTTGCATAGATGTAGCACAAACATACTTAACAACAAAAAAAGTAACTTGTTGAAAGAAAAACTAATTATTGGAGGGAGCAAATTTATTAGAAATATGTCTTGGAAACATATAAAAAATGGGTCATACAATGGGGTATGTCCACTCTTACCTGCGATGCATTGGTGGCATCGATATTTTCACACTACCAATTAAGTAATCGGATACCGAATTGAGAAACGAGGATCAAATATGGAGCAGCCCTTGTCCCAAGTCTTGTAGGGAGTTGAACTTATAACACCAACGTGTCTACCTAGGTAGCCCCTAAAATGCACTGTCGGATTCAAGTCTGGAGATTGAACTGACCATTCCATTCGCTCACAAGTATGATCCTAAAGTTGACCAGAAACAAACACAGCTTGGTTATTTTGCTCATTATCATACATAGAATCAATTCATTACCTATAAGATATTCATTACAAATGAATATATCTATCAAGGATATATCACTGCAATTAGAATTCCTTCTTGAATGACATGCAGATCAATGTGACCGAGAGAGATCATTGCCCAAATCTGGATTCCACCACCTTTGTGATCATATCTTTCAATATTGTTGGATTGGTTGAATCTAATGAGTTGCTCCCTCCAGATAGAGGGTACCATGCATCTTTCTCAAACTCGGACTCCTCTGTGGAGAATGCAGAAGTCCATTGCTGTCTGGCCCGGGAAATGTGTTCCTTTGCCCAACATAAAGGGGTACATCTCTGTCAATGTCCAAGAGGAGCACACATAACTAGTCGTTTTGCACAGAGGTTATGTGAAGGTATTTTTGCTCGAATATAGCGAAAGATTTGGTTCTTGGCATCGTAGTGTTTCTTCTCATTCAGCCTCAAAGAGCTAGAAAACAGCCTTCCTCAGAGATGTAACTCGTGAATGACATAGAGCATGTCTTTTAGATACATAGTCTTTAAATTCCAATTGATCCTACAGACGTTGCATCATCTCACTGGAATAAAGTTTGAGACTGTAGCAGCATTAGCTCGTAGCAAGCAAACCCTTATTTATCCATCCTAACGTCTGCCACCTAAATGAATCGAGTAAATAATTTCTCCAAAAAATTTTAGGCCCTCCTAGGTATTGTCAACAAAATTGCCAACAACTATTACAGATCAACAATCATATACATACTGTACCAAGCAAGCTATGTAAGCTTGACTTTTGCACATTTTTTTCTCTAATTTCTACTTAAATAACCGTTTCTTTAAAATAAAAGGTATAACTATCAGGCAGTAAAAATAACGCAGTATTTTTTATTTTCCCCTACCAAATGTAATGCTTAAATCTGCGTTAAAAATGCCTCAAAGTTTTTAAAATTCTTCCAGCGAGTATATCACTGGAATATATATATATAATCAGTGCGTAGGGATTTGACATCCGTTTAAATAGCTAACAGACCGAATACAAGTTCCAAGACAGAAGTAAAGATAGGAAGCGATATATTTTTTTTTATTTATTATTTTTTTGGAGGGATACGGGTCTAAGTGATTCCGAATCTAAAATCGATCATGAAAATACTTCTGTATACGGTATTGTTATTATGGCAGTCAAATAGGCAGGGACGGTTTAAGGTATGTGTCAACTGGGTCTGTCCCCAGGGCCTCTGCTTCAATAAGATCATGGTCTAGATCATTTCAATGATCGAATGTTATTCTTGGAAATATTCTCCGGAAACATGAAAATTTCGAATTATACTCCAAATTGTAATATTGGCAAGATTGCTTTATGCCATGTCCATCGTCCGTGCGTATAACTTGCCCTAAGACCCTTCAACATCTGTTATTCGAAAAGCGGCAGTCAGTCGAGTTGGCTTGTGCTTAAGTTTGTGAGATTGTCAGGCACGATCTTTGATCTGTTACAGGTTACCGTTGGATAATGTATGCTACGTACTGTTTACTGAAAAGGATAGCAGGTGGGGCATATTTTTGTATAGGGATCAAGGCCTCAAGAAATCTTAAGACGTCCCTATCAACATGTAGGGAATGATATATATGCTAAGAATTTCATAATAATAGCATTAGCATTCCAAATGAAGAGAAAATGGGACAACTTCAACTCCAGTGATTCGGATTGATGACTTTGATTTATCGATAAAATAAATGAAACGATGAATCATTCCACAATTATCGAAACAATTTAATCTTACACATTTATGCAGTATCGGACAATGTTTATAAATTTGTAAACTTGTATGAGTTTACCAGTTATTCGTCTCTCCAGTTTCCAGTCAGTCTTCTCTGAAACACTACAAGTTGTTATTTTTCTTATAAGACTTGGTTTACTGGGAGTTTTGTGGTGTTGTACCATACCGCAAAGTCACAAACTTGCAACACGGTAAAGATCTTGAACATTAAGAAATTCTGCCGCATCCTCACTACAGTCCACTTATTTGGCACTTTGTTTTATTTGTTATAGAAATGTTTTTAGAAACAAATTCAAGGGCAGCATTTTTCCTCAGATGATAACGTTAAAAAGACGTCAAAAACTAGATTTACCATAGCAGGACACATCTTTTAATGATCAAAGTTCCAATTTACATCTTTTATACAAATACATCAATAAACGAACAAAAATATCATTATCCTAACCCTTTTTACTTGTATGTGTTTCAGATTCTTAAGTTAAAATAAAATGTGGAAAACCTTACCTTCTGATATCATTCTTATACTAAAATCAGGATTCAGAGTCTCTCTGAATATTTTAGTTTATTCACTATCAAAGTTGGGTTTCTGGTTACCTCTTTTCGGTTACTTTATATCTCTCAATTTGTTCTCATTTGAATTTATTTTGGTGTAACATCGAACTATCGATTAACGAACAGCATTATTTATTTGTTGTATCATATCACAAAAATTTATCTTCAGTGCATTCTTTTCACATTATTGTAATAAAAAAGCATTTCATTGTTGTATTTGAACTATAATGTGCGACTAAGCTAATTATAGTGGGTTACAATGCATCATTGAAACAATATAACTGTGTTTCCAATTACATTAATTTACAGTTGAGCTTTAAATTATTAACTATTGGTTTTGATATATATATATATACATACACACTGCTGTGGCCACCGTAAATGCAACACCAAGAAAGACAAGAGATAGCACAACAAAATTTATTTTGTAGATAACATGTTGACCAAGTATCAAACGATTAAATTTATAGACTTCTGTGAAGTGTGCTTCCTGCCAGAATCAGTAGCCAGAGTAGACGCCACTGTTGGAGATCACCGCTGCCACATGCCTCGGCATTAATTCAAAGAGACTTTGGATGCGTTCTTGGGGTACAACAGACCAAGCAGCTTCCACAAGTTGCCAAAGTTGATCTGGTGTGGCAGCTGGGGGTGTAATCTGAGTCAATCGTTGAGCAACCATGATACACATGTTTTCTATCGGTGAAAGATCCGGAGAGCAAGCCGGCCAGGGAAGCAATTCAATCTGGGATTGACAAAGAACATTTGGACAATGCGTACCACGTGTGTTGCGCATTATCTTGTTGAAATATGGCTGTGGCCAAGCCCTGAAAGTAATGAAGGACAACTGGCTCCAACACCTCGGAGATGTAGCGCTGGCTGTTTAAAGTACCGGCAATGCGTACTAGAGGAGTGCGATAGTGATATCCAATACCGCCCATACCATAATACCCGGTGCAGGACCAGTGTGACGGTGCATAACGCAGCTGTTCAGCATCGTGGTGCCAACCATCGTGGTGTTGCAGACAGATGCGTGACTCGTCAGTAAAGACAACTTCATTCCATTCTGCCACCCACATCCTTCTTTCATTGCACCATTGGCGGCGGAGACGTCTGTGGTTCTGCGTCAAGGGTAGACCAAGCAACGGACGTCTTGCGGACAGATCACTCTGCTCTAAACGGCGTCGAATGGTACGCGCAGACACTGAATGATGCGTTACAGACTCAATGTGCTGTACTATGGTTCGTGATGTGACTGAGCGATCCGTCATTGCCAAGCGCAGAATTTACCTGTCCTCACGTGAAGTGGTGCACTGAGGTGGATGCGATCGACCACGTCGGTCCGTCGTACCCTACTGCATCCAACGGTTACATATCCGCATTACAGTTGTTTGGTTTCGTCCAACACGACTACCGATTTCCCTGAAAGATAACCCACAATCTCGGTAGGCCACTATCCTTCCTCTGTCGAACTCCGATACTTGATCAAAAGCTGATCGCTGTTTTTTACGAGACATAACTGATCGTTTTTTTTGAAAAAAACCACAAGAAAAACACAATTGCTGAACTTGAAATCGTCGAAATCTCCAAGCCTTAAATAGCGCTTTGAGGTGGCGCCACAGGCGTGCGTGATGTGTGTCTGCGCTGAAATCCTTATCATTTGCATATCTCACCTCCACTAATGCATTTTGTAAATTTCATGTTATTTCCGTGCTTCCTTCAGGGTGTTGCATTTATGGCGTCCAGCAGTGTATATACACTCATGTCCATAAATTAAGGATAATGAAGTTCAGGCAAAGAAAGAGACAGAAGCAAAACAAATTTGACTTATTTGTAAAGTCTATTTATTAAACAAAAGGTAAAGAGCAAAAAAGATGCTATATGTTTGACATAATTAATAAAAATTGCGATTTTTACTCCCTGGAGCAAATTTCAAAAAAATAACCTATTTACAAAAAACAGTCAACATGATTAGTATGATGGTTAATACGGAGTATGTCTCCCGGACGATGCAATACAGGCCTTACAACGCCTACGCATGCTGAGTATCAAATTATCAATCTGATCTTGGGGAATATTACACCAATCCATCAAGCAATGCCCTCCGAAGTTCCGTAGACAGGTGGGAGGGGGTTGATGGGCTGCAATTCGTCAGCCAAGCATATCCCCGCATGCTCTATTGGATTCAAGTCCGGTGAGTATGCTGGGGCTGCGGTGGCCGAGTGTTCTAGACATCGGATCATGGCTAGCGTGTCATGAGATTCGATCCTAGTACCACTAAAGACCGCCGTGTAGGGGCCGATGCACGTTAAATCTGTCGAGAGCTCAAACGTCCTCCCGTTGGTGTGGTGTGGTAGTTAGGAGAGGGGTGCCAGCTCAGGTGTCGTCCGCGTCACTTGACCATGGTTAAAATTACGCGGACCGTTGCCAAAAGCCCTCGTGTTGCTAATCAGTGCGACGTTAATATTCTCTCACTCCTCCGGTGAGTATGCTGGCCAATCCATACGGGTGATATCCTCCGATTAAAGGCATTCGTCTACAATGTTTGCACGGTGAGGACGGGCGTTGTCATCGATAAACAGAAATTCAGCACCCATGGCGCCCCGAAACAAACGTACATGTTGTTCCAGAATGACATCCGATAGATGTGGCCTGTCATCGTTACACTCTAAACATGCAGGTCAGTTCTGGAACCAAGAATAATTCTCTCCCAAACGAGCCATCCTGCACCACCGTAACGGTGTCGTGTGTTTCTGTGTCAATGGTGTTCTCTTGGTGGTAACGGGTACCTGGCGCTCTCCATATGAATGTCCGGCGAGAATCAGACTGCAAAATAAACCTGAACTCGTCGGAAAACATCACACAAGACCACTGTTGCGGTGTCCACAATGCATGCTCTCTACTCCAGGTTAATCGCAGGCGACAGTGAGTTGCGGTAAGGGGAACACATCTGACAGCCTACGAGCATATAGACGAATGTGCCCTAAGCGTCTGTACACGGTCTGCCTTGAAACTGTCGTACCGGTAGCTGAAGGGAGCTGACGAGATAGGTCTGATGCTGTGCTCCGTCTGTTTCTTTTGGCAGTAACTGCCAAATACCGGTCCTCATTCGGCGTTGTAACTCGGGGGTGACCTGTGCTGTAACATCTACTCACATTACCATCATCTTGGAATCGTTCCAAAGCCTGGAGATGACACTCTGGGCGATTCCAAGTTCCTCGGATACTTCCAGCTGGTACGTCCACATTCCAGTCGTCCGATAATTCTACCACGTAAAAATCATCCAAATGCTTCCTTTGTGCCATAACTATGCGGTTATTGCACTGAAAGGCTTTTAAAGCGCTTGTGAACAATTTTACTTCTTTTCCTTATATACCTCTCTCTTACACTCTCGTCATTGTGACGTACTATCCGCGCCATCTAGTGGTTTCCTGTAATTTGCATATTCTTCTTCAAGATGTGTGTGATAATTCTACAGGTGAAATTTTTATTTTAGAGTTCAATTTCTGTGTGATTCTGAATTATCCTTAATTTAAGGACATGAGTGTATATAAGGTATAGCTCTTTGGTGGTAGTCTGATGTAATGTGATATCTTTTTGATTTTTTCATATGAAACAACAATTCGTGAGCTGTACACGTACTTCAGCAATAAAATAAGTCATTGCTTAGTCCGGGATCAGGCGTGCTGGTTGCTTTGTACACCTGAGGAACAAGAAAAGCCTCCCGGGATTCCAAAAAGAATACGCAGAACCACTATTTTTCTGTAGCTGCACATTTCATGTTCCTGAGCCTTCAGGTCTGATGCATTCACTCTCGCTCGGGCGATTGGAACGTAAGGATTTTCAAAAGTTTATATGGGATTTTGAAAACACCCATTCATATGCTTACTACGTTTATCCCTTTAAGACCCAAAGGGTACGATCGTGTGGGTTAGATAGATTTATACTTCTTTGCTTCTAGAGGATTCGTACGTAGGAAAAGCCCAAATCGAAAGATTGAGCAGGTTTGCAGTTAGTGTAAAGCATCAATTTTTTATAACAGACGACGGTTGTAGTCCATGTTTTACTTTCTGCTAAAAAATTTGGCCTTTTTTATAAATACAACGAAACCACGTATTCGTTTTATCTTTCGTAGAAGTATTAGATATTCTAATGATACAAATTTTTGTCTTAATGCAGTATTTATTTCTATTTGTCAAAAATAAAAACACGCTGTTAGTAAGTTATGTAATGAGTCGATAAAAGAATTAGTTATATATCAGGAACTTTGTTATTTGTAACAATTTTAGTTGAATTGAATTTTTTTCTTCTATCAACTTAGAACTAAAAAAATTTATAACTCTTAAAATTTCAAAGGTAAAGTCCAACCTGCACGATCATGTGGCTACCATCTACGTTCCAAGGGGGGGAGTGACAATTTGTTTTGTTAATTTTCCAGTGCTATTAAGGTGAATATAATGTTAATAATTAGAAGAATTTATATTTAAACATAAAAATATTTCGTACGTAAAAGGGACACGTAAACCATTATATGGTTCTGAACATAACATTTCGTTTGACAACTGGCATACTACTATACCACTTGCAGAAGAATTGTTAAAACAGAAATTAACAATAGTTGGCACACTCCGAAAAAAATAAAAGAAATATACCGTTATCCTCCCTCAGTAAACAAAAGCTTGGCATATAAACTTTTAGCTTTTAATCATAATGTCCTGATGGCATTAGCTTATAATTGTAGAAAAATCATCGTACTTATCTCCTCAATGCATGAAAAGGACGCATTTAATAGTAACTAAACCTAGATGCATGAAATCTGCAATTGTGAATTTGTATAATACGACCAAAAGTGGTGTTGATATCACTGATGAAACGTGTTGTATACATGATGTGTCGCGAATATGTAACCTTTGGCCACTGCGAATATTTTACAATCAACTTAACACTGCTGGAATTAATGCTTCCATTGTCTGTCATTCGGCTTTTCCGGATAAAAACTGAGATTATTAGAGAAATTGAAATGGATCTCGAGCAGCCACAGAGTGATATGAGATCAGAACAAAAAACAAACAGACATCTTAACAAAAAAAAAAACTATAAAAAGGCATTACACAATTAATATACTGAAAAGAGCATTAATCTTCTAAAACCGGGTATTGCACTGTCGTCCCATCGGTAAAAGAGGTAAAAACTAACCGATTGTGTCTTCTATGTGTAAGAAGAATATGTGCTTAAAGCATATGAATACAATCTGCTCTAAATGTTTGAAAAGGGATTAAGTTTTTCCCCCTACATTTTTTATTATTCTTAACACTAATTACAAAGTAAGTTCATTATTGGTATATATGTTTTACCTAAATTTTATGAAAACAAATATAAAGTTAAGTATTTTAAAATGAAAATGTTGTAGGCTTAGTTTATCTCAATATTAGTCTCATTTGTATGCAATAAATTTAATAATATATTTCATAAAATTCAAAAATCATCTTGTGCATTATAAATAGGCATCATAGTTGACATATTTTTTTCATTATTAAATAAACACTTTAAAGTTTGGGGTGTTCTCAACAGCCTGCGACCGATGGTGCAAAAACAGGCGCGATAACATTGCTGTAAGTTATTTTTGTGCAAAACTTAATTTTATCTTCTTTTCCATGTCGTGTATAGAAAGGAATACTTGTATCCTTGGGATAAAGCCTAATAACATTTTATATAATTCCTCTATGTATTAACTTATAAAATTACTAACATATTTATTCAATTCAAATCATATATAAATTCATTCGTATCACTAAGCATTACAAAATATCCCTACATTAAACAGAAAAAAATTTAATATTAACTCAAAACGCTACACAAACCTAAGCAATATATGACATATTCTTTATGTTACCTAAGACACTAATTCAGTATTGAATAGCTTTAATTATGCAAAAATCTCGTTCTCTCCTATGACTTATATCTTAGTAATTGATTGTCCTAATAAATATTTATTAGTGGAACAAATTTGGGTTATTCAAAATAACAATCAAGGTAGTGATTAAAGTCTCTTATTACAAAATAAGAACGCTCTCCGTAAGGTTGTTTTATTTTTACTCATATAGTCTCTTAGGGCTAAAAGAATTCATTACATTTTCGATAATGGCTTCTCCCAGCTGCAAGCCGAGGGGCATATTAGGTTTCGTTTATATAATTTTCGAAGGAATCAGCCAATAACCATTGAAAGTGTTTTGAAATTTAATAGATTCACAAAAAGATGATTTAATTAAGTGTTTGTTAAATTTGCGAGTCTTGGCATTTTAAAAAAAAGGTTTTATAATTATAGCAGTTTAGTTTTTATTATTTTGCTTAGAAAAAATACTCTCTCTCTTTCTGAAATCATTCAGAAAAATGCAAAGCTCCACTTTGGATTTTAAAATAATTTAATAAATCTAAACACCGTTTTATTTAATGACATTTCTAGTGCGCAGTTAACTGTTATTTTAAACAGTTTTGGAGCATAAAGAATTTTCATTTCTTTTGATGAAGAAAATAAATCTTAAAATTATTTTTATTTTGAATGAGAATATCTTTTTAAAAAGTATATATTTTAGTACATTTACAATTAAAGTGCCCCTTGGATTTTGCGACGTTTATTAATGGTGAGATAACGAATTCATTCTGGCAGAATGTATAATTTGGTAACCCTTGTATTTTGAAATGGGGTCATATGCAGATAAGGACACGTGTTCTTTTTCACATAATTGCTATTGGTTACTAAAAATGTTCAGATGTTTCTAAAAAGACAAATTATTTTCAAATTTTACTAATTTGTTTACTCATTTTCAATTGGTATTTTCCTTTTGTTCGCATTGAAGCTGCATCAACTTGAAATCGGACTTATTCTTTGAAATATTCAATATTGAGTTTTCCTCTTTAGAAGTACATTTTTCAAATTATCCTGAGCAGTATTCTAAAAGGTATGATTTACAACGAAACTAAAAAAAATGTCTTTAATACAGTGACGAATGGATAAACTATCGATTGCTGCAAATATGGAACGTACGGTTTTCAAGAAAGCCATGCGTTTGATGTACAAAAATTCGAGTGACAACTACATCTGGATATGCCGAAAGAAAAATTGTGCATCGTGTAACAAGATATATAAGAAAGAATGACCGATTGAAAGAAAGTATAAGCTGAGAGAGTATGCTTCTAATTCTAAAGATGTTGGATATGTGGTCGCAAAAGTTGACCTGTGACTTAAGCTTTTTTTTATTTGATTATTCAGAATTTTCTTTCTTTTTTTTTAGAAAATTAAAACTTAACATTTTTTTCTCTCTCTGTATCCATTATTGCTAACTTTATAAATATTTTTGGTATTTGTTACTATTATTTGCTTATATTCAATTCATTGAAACTTTCTACTTTGTTAACACTCGGAACACCTTTCGCTGCATATATGTAGGTAGTTTTGTGACCGAATCCGATCGACAAAAAATTGGCTTCACGAAGGGCTACCTATTCTTCAATTTAACCCTCTTGCATATATTTATCGGTTGTATTTGGGATGTAATTGCTAAATATGTATCTAGTTTCCCATAAATTACTCACTTTTCTTAACTCACTTTAGGATTTAAGAAATTGGTTTCATTAATATAATAAATTTTTTCCCATTTTAACGAGCTTTTTTAACTTTTGTATGAAAAGTTTTGATTGTTAAATTTTCCTTTTTTTCCCAAAAAGATCTATGTAATTTATTATTAGATAAATTTTTGTTAATATTTTGCGTAATGATTTTTGAAAGAGATCCAAATTTTAATGCAGCAATTATCCCTAAATTGAATTGATTAACATTATAAATATAAAAGTAATGTGAGATGATTTATTGTATTTATAGTATCATATTATATTGCATTACATATATATATATATATATATATGTGTGTGTGTATTAAGAAAAATTAGTATATTCATCGTCTGAAAAAATAGTAAAAATAGTTATAAAGTCGAAATGTTAGTATAACATCATATTTTATTGCTCAATAAGAATTATTGATTGCAACATATAAAAATGAACGGTTTCATTTAACAATTCCAACAAAAAATTAATTTTTAATTTATCAAGAATTTTTAAAATTATTTTTACATGTTAATTGTACATCTAACACTTTTAGGTATTTTACGAAGTACCACAAAACGAAGAAAAAAATGTTCTAATTATGTAAAGGATGTAAATATATGAGAAAAAACGTTCTTTTGCGAAATTTTTTCTTAAGTATTCCGCCTTCTTTAACGTACACGTTATATATGTAAGCACTTTAAATTTAAGTTGTCAGTGATTGAAAGTAATGTTTAATTGTGTTACTCTGAAAATTTACTTATATAAGATCTATTGTATTATGAAAATAATCAAATGAAGTTAATTAATTTTTTAATTCAAATGGACCATCTACAATGAATGGGAAAACCACTGCATAATTTTATATATACCCTACCTGTTTATTTATCATATTTTTTCTGATACTACGCTACAAACATTCATGAATGTTTAAAATATATAGACTTTTTTATTTATGGTATTTGATATACACATTGTTGTCTTATTTAAACATAGCTATAAAAATAGTCACTGCACTTAGAAATGTATTCCATTGTAAAAGTCTTTTTATGTTTAAAGCAGTCAGAAAATTAAACATTTTTATATACGTTCACGCGAAATTTAAATTTTGATTTTATTACATAGTAAAATAAATTGATCAAACACTTATAACTAATGGGTATTACTCCACTTAAATGTTTTCACAACTTTTCTTTTCATAATACAATTTAAAAGTATAACTTTAAATTTAACGCTTGTATAAATATTATAAATCAACTTTGAGTCCCTTGTCAACAGTATATTCCTTCCTACAAAATAGTAGATAAATTCTCGACAAACGTGGAACATTTTCCTTAAATGAAGTATATAAATAACTGGAACACACATTTAAATATTCACACAATTAAGAATGATTTCCCTCTTTTCTGCTTTAAAATGTCGGATTTGAGACTTGATAACACCTCGGGCTATTTTATATTTCTAATGAGCTTCTTGCGTTGGAAAGATGTGCGTTGAAATGCATTTTGGGAGAAGACACAAACCTCTTCCTCGGATTAAATTTTCTTTGAATTTATAAAATACGAAGTAGGAATGTGTTGCTGTGATAACATGGGTTTGGTCGGTAGGAGGTATATTTTACACTCAACAGTGAAGAACTCGTTATGTCAAAACATAACGAGCTCTTTTATTATTCTCAAAATAAAACATTGCCCATGATTTTCCGTGCTTCATATTTTTATTTCATTTTATTATTAAGTACATTTTATTGAATTATAAAACTGTGTAATTCAATAATTAGTTTCTGTCCGATAAAACTGAAATTCGGTTATATGTCACATCTTAAATACACAGAAATTTTTAAGTTAAAAGAGATCAAAATTCGGGAGGTGATTTAAGGTTTTTCAAAATTATAATACGTTTGGTGACAACTAAACACCATATAAAAATTGTGTACGAAATATAGGTGCAAATATTGATTGATCTACAGCAGCATGCCTCATATGCTCTGAAGAATCCCAACACTACCGCTTGAAAACATAATAACTGGTTAGACTTTTGTTAATATTATTGAGCAATATATTTTAGATTTAAGCACATCTTTAAGAGAAAATATGAAAAACTAATCACAGTCTTCAGTTGTTTAGACTTCATTACAATTTAGCTTAAAAATTTAGTACTGAGTTTATATTCACGAGTGCATGAAAAAAATTGAAAATAATTCCCGCATTTGAAATTGAGTGGGTTCAATCCGCTATTATCATTGTCATAAAAATTTGTGCACCAAGGAAAGTCTTCAAAATGAAACGAAATTTTACATATGTAAGTACTACTAACGTGCCTCCCTCTGTGAAGGAAATTGGGCATCAAAATTACCTGCGGCGATTGGTATCCGACTATACGGCGCCGCGCTAAAGAGTGATACCTGCTCTTGGGGATGTACTAGGTTTGCAATGGTAAAAATACCAATCCGCAGCCCATTGGATAAAAAAAACTTTGATATTAGTGATTAGAAAATCAAAGAAGAAAGATCATTTATTGCAGAAAAAAGTACAAATGAGAAAGGAAGTTTTAGAACTTTGTTGGACCCTTTCTAGCGCGAATGGAAGATGCGATACGAGCGGGCATTGAGGCATACAAGTTTTGTATGATATCTAGAAAAATTTGGTTCCATAGTTGCTATAAACCTGTTTCTTGTTCGAAAAAATTCGTAGGCTGTCCAAATTGCCCTCCCAAATGATCCCAGATATTCTCAAAAGGTGAAAAATCTGGGGATTGAGTAGGCCAAGGAAGGGTGGTAATAACGAGGCAAATTTTACACTCAGACAGACTTCACAGGTGTTCTTTTAAAAGTTCATGACCGAGGAGTGATTTTGATTCTCATATAGATATTTCGAAAGTTTATTCCAGCTACATTGATGATTGAATAATACACAGTCACTGGCTAGGCACGCGCGCGTGGCATCTCTCAGAGGCATCTCAGCTGCCAGCAAATATATATATATATATATATATATACTAGCTGACCCGGCCCGGCGTTGCACGGGCTTTTACCTAGGGTATTACTTAATCCCCATGTTAATTTCCTCTTTTCTTTTTGACGCCAGCACTTTTGTGTGGGTCTGAAGCGTACGATGTGAGTGCAAGGCCCATGAGTGCGTATCAATGGTTTTCTCGTTTAACATTTTCCCTTCTCTTCACAAAATCAGTACTTCCAATATAATTTTTCGAAATTACTTTTACTTCTTTGTTTCTTTCCTCTTCGCTTAGCCCGGCGTTGCACGGAATTTTACCGAGTGAATAACTTAATTCGCATGGGAATTTCTTGTTTTCCTCAGGACGATAGCACTTATGTGTGTGTATGCGCGATGTGAGTGATTTCTTTAACTATGTCATTAAAACTCCCTTTTTCGAAATCTGTTCTTGCGTTGGTGTAGTGTGGTAATTAGGAGAGATGGGTGAAAGCTCAGGTGTCGTCCTCGTCACTTGACCATGGTTGAAAATTTCGAGGTCCGTCGCCAAAAACTCTCGAATAGGCGAGGAGTGCGAATTTATAAATCACTCACTCACTTTTCAATTCTTTCGTTGCAATTTTTTAGTTCCGGAAACGAAAATGTGGCCTTTTTAAAAATAGTTGTATGTTGAAAAAAGACAGAAAAGTAGAAATTTTTCAAATTACAAAACTTCACTACTATTATAAATCTTGAAGTAAAATTGTGAGGATTTTTTGAAATGTTCGACACACGGGAAAAATTATTAATTATTAAGTATTTTGAGTGTTTTATTAAAGTTTGTTCAAAAAAGTTTTTGGCTTTTTATTTTTTAAATCACTGATACTAAAAGTTTTAAAAATAATTTTTATTTAAACGCAACGATATTGATTCATTTCACAGTATGAAATTCAAAAAGAAAATAATACTATGTGATAAAAATATATTTAAGAATATTTCCTTATATTTTTTTCTTATATTCTACTGTTCTTCAATAAATCAATCTTTAAGAATAAAAAAAAAACTATCGGTTGTGATGCGTTATATGAGGGAATTCCCCATTTTACTACGCAGTGAGACTCAAAACTATCTGAACCTTTCCCGTCTTCCAAACAGAAAGCTAACGCAAAGTGAATGACCTTGACGCAATTCAGAAATAACGTCGAGAGTACCGAATGAGCATCCCTTACGGGAATCTGGCAACGTTTTTTCCGGATTCTTCACATTTCCGGCAATAAAAAAATTATGGCGTGATAAATTGAAATAAAAACCCTCCTATGTTTTAAGTTGGATGAAATGACACACAGTATGCAAAATTATATTATGATCGGTTGAGTAGTTTCGGAGTCCATCGCGGACAAACACTGTGACACGTATATTATATATATATATAGTAACATAAAATGAAAAAAATTATACATGGCATACTAAAATTGATAATACAAAATTATATCACTAACGAAGCTAGAAGATTTAAACCAGATTTCAAGAAACACAACTTTAAAAAATGATGGGAAAGTCTATAGACTTTCCCATCATCATGTACAAGAATTAACTAAGCGTATGTATAACATGAAACAGAATTAGAACTTTAAAATGTAAGAAACCAGAAGAATCAATAGACTAAGATGAAGACTATTATGATTTCTATATATATATACAGAAATTTCGAAATACTTGTTTTGAACTATTTTCGTGTAAAACTGAAAACTTCACTTTATTACAAAGGAAAAAATAAAAATTAATGAAATAGTACAAAGTCAGAAGAACTGACGTTGTTGGACGCACTGCATCTTTCGGATTCGATTGCCCCTTCCGTCTGAAATAAAAAAGAAATCGCACTCGTCCTTACCACTCAATCCTAGAGCGAGAGTAATCTACCTCGGGGACGCAGCTCCGTAACAATTTTCATTTTGCATCTGAGAGATTTGCGCGCCTAACGGAGGGATAAAAACGCATGCTGAATATCTTAGAAAAATGTACATTATATATGAAATTTTTCTGTTTAAAAAATGTCGGAGATATTATTATTTTTCTTTAGCACACAAATTATGTGTGATGCAATTTTTATTCTTAATATTACTTAGCTTGAAATTTTTAAGCGATACCATGATAAATTAATATTTATTCTATATAGTTTCTTAATTTTTTGTATTAACCTTCCTTTTTACGAGCTTCATTTATTTGACAGAACATTTGCATACAAACTTTCAAATATATTAAAATGAAACAGCGTAAGTATATTTTATCAACTTTGACTTGTAATTTTCCTTTGACAATACTTTTTTTCTTAGAAATATTAATAATTGGTTTGAATATATTTTAGGGAGAGCACGAATAAGATTACGAAATAATAAAATATTTCATAAAACATATCTTGAATTCTTTGCATGATTGAATTAAATTTTACTGTCTTTTTCGTTTGCTTTTTATTTTACCGTATTTAAGTAATATGTATATTAATATATTTTACTCATTATATAAATTTTTATTTATGCTTAAGTAAATGAACATTGTTTAATTTTTAGTATACTACAGATTCTATTAAAAATAACAATAATTTATAAATTTTAAACAAATTTGAAGCATACTTAAAATATTTTGAATGAGTACTAATTATTAGTAATATGAATTTAAGAGAATCTCGTAAATATTTGTAACTACTACTAAATAAGAAATAAAATAGAAATTTCGAATTTTATATGAATACAAATTTAATTCTTTTTTTCTTGTGCATTATTTATATAAGATTTGCATCACATTTTCTTTCTTGCCTGCACACATATTCAAGTCTTAAAATTTTTACAAGCAATCAGAAAATACTGTTCATAAATAAATAATCAGAAAATCATATTATTGCAAGAGAAGAAAAAATTCCCCCTAAGAGTCCAAGATGCTATAAACATAGCAGGATGAAGGCTGCTTTTAGTAGAGTTAGATTTTGATGGCTCCCTCTCTAGTCAGCTTTCCCCTTTCAGTTCACAGTATTTTGCAAAATAAAAAAAAATATATGCATAAATTGAATTCAAAATCCATTACAAAAGACATAAAATAGGTATATACCCAACCATTAAAATGCAAGATGATTAAACAAGTAACAGATTCAAGAGCAAACGCAGGCAGGATATACATGCATACAGTGGATTACAAAAGTGTTCGTGCACTTGAAATTTTCTGTAAAATTTAATGTTTTCGACTAATAAAAATTAATATATCGGAATTGTAATTTTTTAATAATATCTAAAACTTGTTCTTATTGGAATACCATAAATTTTTTTAAAACATAGTTTTACCATTATTTTGAAAAATTAATTTTAAAAAACTATACTAAAATATTACTTCTCAAAAGAGTTTTAAACTTAAAAAAAATATCCAACATAGTTTTCAATATTGTATTATTTTCCTAATTTAGTACTTAGTAAGATTTCCTTTAGCGTCCACAACAACTTTTAAACGTCTTGTATAGATTTCGTCAACTTTTTTGAAATTTCTGCAGCAATGTTCCTCCATTCTTCTGTAATCACTGTTTTTAACTCACACTTTACATTTATATGTCATGTTTTTGAAGTAAATTCAAATTCCCATCAAATGTGTTTTACTGGATTTAAATCAGGTGATTTATATAGACACTAGACAGCAAAAGTTAGGATAGTTATACAGACACCAGGGGCGTACATTGAAAGGAATGCGCTTGGCGTCATTATCTCGTTAAAAATGAAGTCATCACCAATATCTAAATTATGGGCGAATAATTTAAAATAGCTCTTTAAAATATTTCAATAGAGCTCAGGATTCACAATACATTCAAAAAATACCAGATTATCTAATCCTAAAGCCGATTTATACCCTCACGCAAGAACACCTTCACCTCCATGCTTTACTGTTCCAACTAGATTCTTCAGATTAAATTTCAGAGAATTCTATATAGACAGCAAATTAGTTGGAATGACAAAAACTTCAACCTTCTTCTTTTCAATGGGCGTATAAAATAGTTCATAAAAGAAGAAAAATGAGGAATTTATTCGGCGAAGAATTTAGTTGTAATAAGAACACCTCCACATTTTTATGCTGAAGCATGGAAGATGTGTTTTTGCATTGGAGGTGTAAATGGGCTTCAGAATTTGGTAATTTAGTATTTTTGGATGGTATGGTAATTCATGAGCTTTATTGAAATATTTTAAAGAGCAAATTTAAATTATTCTCCCAGAATTTGGATATTGGAGACGACTTCATTTTTTTAACGAGATAATGACGCCAACCACACTGCTCTCAATATACGACCCTTGTGTCTCTATAATAATCCCAAAATTCTGGAAACACCTCAGAAGTAACAAAGTTGTTGGAGAAAGTAGAGTCTTGTATTTTAAAATCCAATTTTCTCTCTAACATCTGAGTAAAAGTGTTTGGCGAAGACTTAGGTATCTTAATAAGACCTGTATGATGCTGTATCAACATATTTAAAACTATTTGAACTGATATAACGAAACATTTTTTTGGAGTTTTGAAGAAGACGCATCGAAAGATAGAAGTTAACCCTTTATTTACCTCATTATGATTTACTTCAGTTTTTTTTCATGCAATATTTTTTTTAATCACTACATTGAAAAGTAAGGGATTACATAAACAAAATACTACACTTTGGGAAATTTAATCAGTAAGAGCTCATTAATTAATTAAAGATATTCAACTGTAAAATTAATTATATACACTGTTCACTTAAAATAAATAGTCGAAATCTTTTTTTAAGTTCTTCATTAACATACGGAAAAAAAAGAAAACAAAAACTAAAATACCTACCTTTTGACATTATCTACTTTTTCGGAACAAAAATGACAATCTTCGCAATCCCATCAAAATGTCAGCTGAAAAAAAGCAATTTGTGCTTTAAGACTATATACACCTCTCCTCGCTAAAATAATAATCTTAGAACCTGTGCTGCCATATATCTTAGAAGAGTGGATTTAAAATAAATTATAGCTTAAAAAAACTAAAAAACATGCTTTTAAACTGAATCGAACTAAAAAGTAAAAAAACAATTCTTAATATAAGAATAAGCCGCCCATCTGGTATAGTGGTCAGTGAAGCTGACTGCGGTGCCGTAGGGACTCGGTTCGAATCCCGGAGAAGAGGCATGGATGTTTGTGTTGTAATCCTTTCTTCTGTCTGTGTTGTATGCCCCCGTGTTATACATTGCGTGGTGCACGGGGTTTATAAATGTCAAAAAAATATATAAGAATAAAATGATTAACGAGAAAATTAATGTCATTGGGGTAAAAGCATGGGGTGCTTTGTACTACATGTTTACACTAATTCAGCTTTTCGGAATAGAAGTTAGAAATTATAACAATTGATACATTTATAGAACACCCCACGCTTTTACCGCAATTACATTAATTTTCTCGTTAATAATTTTATTCTTATATTAAGAATTATTTTTTTACTTTTTAGTTCGATTCAGTATAAAAGTATAATATATTTTCATTTTTTAGTTCGAACTACAATAAAAGAGTATTTTTTAAACTGTCATTTATTCATTGTTGAATTTATCCTTGAATTTGATATTTGAAGCTGGAATTACATGGCTGTGGAATTAGTCTTGCTCTTCAATGGATATTAATTAATGGGTCTGAAATGTATTTATTCTCTCCGTTTATGGGGTCTCGGATGAGTCCCGTATCGTTATATTAGATTCCGTCTCTATAGAACAGGTCAAAAAAATAAAAGTGTGTTAAGAAGAAAAAGTTCGAATTAAAAAAAAATTAATGCACCATGTTTTTATAACGGACTAAAAATTATAAAATTCCTCCATTTCGTTTTTTTTTTCTTTTTTCACATTTTCATGCATTGTCATCCACTTCTGAGCTATGGTCCAAATTTCAAGTCTCTAGCTCATCGGAAAGTCACACAGTTTAAAATCAATTACAAAATCCCACCCGGACAAACATTAAAGAAAGCGAGTTAATAAAAACATGGTAATAGAAAGTGTCAATCCTTTTTTCACCTTTTAAACGTATTCCTGTAATGTTAGTTCGTATCATCACTTCCAAAAGTATTGCTCTATAAAAATTAAATATATTTAGCTGTTAGAACGTAAATTATTTTTTTTCACATGCATGAGCCTTTTTTTATCTTCATTTTCAGAAAAATGTTTATATTATGGTAAGAAATTGTTAACACACACCCACTCTCCACTTTCTCAGATACAGAACACTTTTTTTGTTTGTTTTATTTCTATTAACCGCAAGTGTATTTTATACTTGCATATAATTAGCTTTAAATTCAAAACACTCGCGTTGGGGTTACACCATATTCTTTTAGACGCTAAATCTGAAATTAGTCGCTAAATCTGGAAATGATGCATGAAATTAGTCACCAAATTTAAAAATGGTATATGCAGTAAGTCGCCAAATCTGGAAGTGGTTTATGGAATTGTTGCCAAATCTGATTATCCTTATTCCTGACGATCCTGAAAAGGACAATGGAACAAAATTATGAAATTATTGTATTGTCATCGGTCTTTGACAAGTGTGCAAAATTTCGAATTAATCTGACCTTTTAAAGTAGGTAAAAATCGAGTTCCAAGATTCCGTTACATGCAAGTGAAACTTACAAAAGCGTGTTAAAAATATTTTTGCAAATTTCATCATACTATTCATAAGAATGGTTATTCTATGTAATTTTAAAGTAAACAGGTATTTATAAGTGCCTTCGGTAGATAAAGGGTTAAGGTGTGGTCATTCAAAATTAAGAGGTCCGTCGCCTATAGCCCTCGTGTTTCTTCAGAATGTTAAAGTAAATCAAAATTAAAAAGTAGCTAGATGATATATCTTAGAAAGTATCAGTACTCTAGTTACTGGATTTCAAAGAACATCAAGCTATATCATCTTGTCATTAAACAAGTCACGGAATGTTTAAATAGAATTACAAGAGATTTATTAATATAGTGTACACAGTGCACTATATTTATATGTACAAAATCATAGTATGCAGATCTGTATCCCTGAAAGGTCACCCTATTTTTAGATGTATCAGACTAAAATTAAAGTTAGATGCTTGTATCCTACATCTAAAAAATTACATTTTCTTACTTAATTATTGTGGTTATAAATATGCAAAATTATGAATTTACATTGTGTATACTTAAAATAATAACAATCATGCATGATTATTCAAAAAGTTAGTTAAAAATAATAGAGGCACGTTATGTATTAGATTCTAATTAGAATATATCCAAAAAAATGCATTTTCTGTAAAACACAGGCATTTTGAATTTAATTAAAATGTACTAAAGTAATGCACTACATATTTTTGATTTATAATATTTAATTAAAGTGTATTTAATAAACATTTCGTTTGTAGAATTATTATTGTTAACAATAGTGATTTTTGTTACACGCTTTTGAATTAAAAACATAGATTTTGATCAATTAAATATTTCAGGAAAACAGAAAAAGGATTCTAAGTGGTAATTTTTTTTAAATCACAATACGAGTAAAAGATATTTTTCCTATTTTTTTTTTTATGGAATGCATCGTATATAAGTTACATAATTATTTAACCCTATTGAAGTTTTATAAAGGTTTTTAAAATTTATTTTATGAATGAGTGCTTAATACATACGAGTATAATACAATATATCAGTGTTTCTCAAACTGTGGGGCGTGTCCCCTTAGGGGGAGTGTGATAACCCTACATGGGGGGGGGGCGAGCATATCGAGAAGCCGAAAATAAAAGATTATTTTTAAAAAAATATTAATTTACATAAAGGAAGAAACAAAAAATGAATATTGACATAATAAATAATAAAATACCCATTTACATTGATATAATATACCTATAAATTTATCTGTACTGTACAAGCATTTGATAATTAATTTATCCGTATTAAACTAAGAAGTTTAATAATTATTTCTGACTCCCATTGGGTTGTTATACACAAAATTTAATATTATCTTAATAATTTGTGTGATTTATAACTAAAGTCGTATTGTAGCTTTAGCATCAAAGTATATTACTATTAATTTAATACAATGTTAATGCATGAGGGGGGGGGGCACGATGAAAATTATGATTGAAAATTGGGTCGCAAACATTGAAAGTTTGAGAAGCACTGAAATACATATTTAAAATGATAATATTTCCACTCATATTATAATTTTAAGATGTAATAAAGTAATTAGACGGTATTATATTTTATTACGAAATACAACAGAAAACTTATAATAAGTGTTTAAGCAAATTTATACTTATTGCCGCGCGATATAATTCTCTTACCACTCTGTTTTAAATTTAATTATTTATTTATCTTAATTTTTAAACGCACTACTTAGCTTTAAACAATATTTATATAGAAATCACTTTTTTGACTTAGAGATTTGCCTTATTTAATTGATACACTACAATTACATTAATGGGAAGTCTTAGCAAATATAAATGTTATTTTCGGTTTGCTGCTTGAGTGTGGATCTATGCTAATAGAGTTAATTTGTGATTTTTACGTTAAATAGCAGATAGTGTTTCTAAAAAGAATACAAATATTGAATTTAAATGTAAACGCTTCATACTAATTGTATTTGAACTCTTAGCGGTGAAGGCTTTATTTTCGACTTTAAAGTGAATTTTCTTAATGAACTGGAGTATGATTCCTTAAATGATAAAAAATAAATAACAAAAACGTAGTTAAATATTCTCGCAATTAATACTGCCATCCTTTTCTTCAAATTTATATTAAATAAATGCCTGGATTTTGAAATAAAAAAATGCCTTAGGCTCATTTAAATTTTCCAATTAATTTTCAAAATAAATAAAAATTATTTTCCCGCCAAATGATTGAATAATTTTCTAGATAAAAAATATATTTTTTGAATTAAAATATATCTAGAGCCATGTTAACTCAAAGAAGAATTTGGAAAATGGGAATAAGTCAGCCTTAAAAAACTATTTTTTTCAAATAAAAAAAATTACATACAAAATAAAAATATTTGACAAAAAACTAAAATACCTGCATTCGTGTTATTTTCTTAGAACTTAAACAATTAAATGTGTGTGAATACTTTTCTCTTACAAAATTCATTAGATAAATATTTGTGGCACTTGTTTTTATGTTAAGTGTTCTACAGATACATTAAAAACAGTAACATTTTGGGCTATTAGCAACGGACCACGTAAATTTCAATCAAGTTCAAGTGAAGAGAACGACACTTTTGAACTGGCACCCCCCAACTTACTTTTCAAGCTTTCACTTACACCAGCGAGAGAAATTCGAGCTTCGACAGATTTAACGTGCATCGGCTTATCTGTGCATCGGTTCTTTAGCGGCACCAGGTTTCGATCCCACAATTCGTCAGAGTAATGCCAACCACGAATTCGTGATCATGAACTCTTAGTTACCGTGGCCAAGAAAATAGCAAGAAAATGTAAGACAAGTTAAACTAGCCACATGAATGCATTGGTATTAGGATAAGGCTAGTCTTTATTTCAGTTGGTTTCAGATATGTTCAATAGAAGACGTTTCCGAAAGTGGAAAGTCACAAAAGAGTTCAAATTAGACATTAGGAAACCAATGAGCCATGTGTGTAGTTGTTTAGTATCCTGCTGGAAAATTTTATTTGGAATACCAATCATGAGAATGGCAGTTCATGAAAATGCTTCTCAAACTTTCAATATTTGAGACCCAATGTTCAGGCAGAATTTTCATCGCGCCTCCATTCCATAACAATGTATTGAATAGTATGAAAACGTAATTTGACGCTTAAGCTACAATGTAACTTTAATTATAAGTCATACAAATTATCAAGATAAGTATTTCGTTTTGTATATGAGAACCCCATATGAGGCACTAGGAGTTATTAAATTTGTTTTTAATTTAGTATTGATAAATTAATTATCAAAAATATTGTGCAGTACTGATATATTTATAATTATATTATATCAGTGTAAATGTTTATTTAATTTTATTATATCAAATTTATTTTGTTTTCCTTATTATTAGTAAATTAATAATATTATTTTAAATCTTTTATTTTCGACATTTCAATATGTTCGCGCCCCATAATTTGAGAAATGCTTGTTTAATCTCATCTACACATATTTGAACTCTTATATATAATGCTATTATTGAAGTTATTATCGAGTAATATGACTCTCTCTAGACCAGGGATAGCGAGCCACACTATTTTGGGCACGCCACCAATCGAAACTGTTTACATTTTAGTTCAAATTTCAAAGCTCTCTAAGAAATGTTACAAACAAACGCTAGTGATCGGAGGCGAGACGGCGGGGAGCATACTCGTTTGTAATTGTCTTGCCTTCGTTACATCGTGGACTACAATTGCTAATGATGCAAAGTTTGTCTCCGTATAGCATAGCCAATTTCGTTGACCTAACAGTATTTTAAGGATTGTTTGTGCTATATTTACGATTTTTAACTGTTATTTAATATTGCTATATAGTTCAGCGGGAAAAAAAGTCTACATGGTAAGTGTAACAGAGAATTTCAGACTTATAGATGAGAAATATGACATGATTAGTAAAGATGACGAAACGGTGTGCTTTGTTCTGGAACAGTGGTAAATAAAACATCATCTTTAAACGGCATTTCGAAACAAATTAAAAGGCCACGGTAGCCTAGTGGCAAAGGTAACGGACTCGTGCCTAGAGTGTCATGAGTTCGGGCCAAGTATCGCTGAAGACCTGTCGTGTAGGGCAGCGATGCACGCTAAAGATGTTGAGAGCTCAAACGTCCTCCCGTTGGAGAGGTGTGGTTATTAGGAGAACGGGGTGCCCGCTCAGGTGTCCTCGTCACTTCGCCGTGGTTCGAAATTACGAGGTTCGTGGCCAAAAGCCCTAGTGTATCTGAACAGAGCAACATAAATATTCACTCACTCTCACTTATTTGAAACAGATCACAAAGCTTTGTGACAAAATGCAAACACAAAAAGAATTAATTGCTAGTGCAATAACAGGCAGAAATAAACAGCCGACGTCTATGAGGAAATATTCAACACAAATTGTCATAAGAGTGCGGCAAGTTACTCGACTGCAAATGTCATTTATAATGTGTGATCGTATCGGATTTAAAAAGTTTATAATATGTATACACACACACACACGAAATTGTAATGTACAAAATATTTTGTGGGGGGTTTTCAGCCTATTGTCACTAAAAAAAAATGCCCCTTGTTTTTGTTGTTTGTTACTGCGATATTATCTGTCGGCAAAATTTTGTGTTTAAATTTAAGCTGAAAATAATGATTTTTTTTTTAATTTTAGAAAACAAGCCAATTTATTATATCCATTTAATGAGCTGAAAGAGGATTATATATAAAAAGAAAATTGTCTCCAAATGATGTATCATTACTAAATTCTTTACAGACGATTATTTCCTGTATTTTCACAAATAATTTTATAACTCCAATGCAATGAAACGAAAAAGTAATCATATATATGAAAAGGATTAATTACTGACTCTTAAAGTTTATTCGTAGAACGGGAAAACAAACTCTTATGCTTGGGAATAGAGAAAAATAATGAAATTCTTTCCACAGTTTCCAAAATTTAAAAAAAAAAACATCTTAAGTGTTTTTAAATGTAATAAAATTTACTCTTTTAAGTTAAGGGTAAAACATTTAACGCTCGAGGGCCATATAAATAAATCCCCAATGATCCGCGGACCACATCAACAATATTTCCAATGATCCTTGGACCACATCAATAATATTTATAATGATCCCACGGACCATATCTATTATATTTATAATGATCCGTGGGCCACACATTGTCAAAAAACAATGTACACAGGAAATTTAAATAAGAGAGGGAAGTTTGTTTTGCAAGAATACAAATGATTCTTAAGGATGGTGTTACACAAGTTTGTGTGTATATATATATATATACAAGGGGTGATCAAATGAATAAAAATGAAACAGTTAAATATTTGCATATTCCGCCAAGGGAGAATGTAGCGAGACATCTCGGGATGCCATTGGAGACTCTGACTGGGATCGGATCATGCGCGGGTGCCCGCATGCGCAGGAGAGAGCAAAGGCTCTTATAAAAAGCGGCGTCCAAATGATGCGAGCACAGAATGACTCGAGCACAGAAAAAGCATTAACTCCGATGTGTACTGTGAGACACTCCGACGCCTACGCAGGTCCATCAAGAACAAAAGACCGGGGCTGCTCACGGAGGGTGTGGTTCTGCTCCAGGATAACGCGCGTCCACACGTCTCCAGAGTCACACAAATGGAACTGGACAAGTTCCAATGGGAGACGGTGGACCATCCGTCCTACAGTCCGGACATGTCACCCTGCGATTTCCATGTGTTTGGTCCACTGAAGAAACACCTGAAAGGAAAGCTCTACAACTCGGACGACGTACTCAAGGACACTGTGAAGGACTGGGTCTCGTCACAGCCACAGGAATTCTGGGAACAAGGAATCCTGCGGCTTGTTCATCAGTGGGATCGTTGTGCTCAGGCCTATGGTGTATATTTTGAATAAAGTCTATATTTGTACCCACCGTGTTGTTTCGTACCTTTTCATTTGATCACCCCTTGTATATATATCGGATTCACAAAAACGTTAAATGAAAATCGAATTAAAATACTTTGCGTGTTAAAGTTAAAAGAGAGAGTTCACATTTTAATCTGAAAACTTATGAGTTTTTTGCATATAGTCAGGTTTTTTAATTTTAAATCATTTAAGATAAAATGAAATTTTTGAAAATGTGTCATTTTAAGAAAATTTTATCTTAAATGGAAGTATCAAGAATAACAGAAAAAAGGGTGTTCGTTACGACAAAATCAGACAAGGGGTAAATTTAGATGAAATTGCCTCAGATTCAAATGAAGGGCCATTAAAATGCTTTCAACGGGCCCTGGTTGAAAATTCTTATTTTAAGTGATAAGATAATTTTGAATACCTTTTATCAAATACTATCGATTATTTTTTTATGTTATTTCTCCGTTATCACAGATGAGATATCTTCTTCTGAAATCAGCAACTCCATCTTCGGAAAGCAATAACAATTTCATCATGTACAGAAGCTAATTAACACGGGGCATAAAAAATGACTGAACAATCACATTTCTTTGAATTAATAATTTGATCATTGTGGGAGAATGTAGTAAATAAATTTTTAAACAACATCAGAACACTAGAAAGACTGAAATTTTTAGTACATACCTATATTGCCCAAAAGCAGCAAAAATGACTGCATTGGGAGTGAGCGAATATTAACGTCGCATTGTTCAGCTACACGAGGGCTCTTGGCGACGGACCGCGTAATTTTGAACCATGGTCAAGTGACGCGGACGGTACCCCCTCTCCTAACTACCACACCATACCACAACCGTATGCATACCAAAGAAGCAAAGGTAACAGAATTTAAAATCGAAATGATTAAATAATCATACGGATATCTTTTAAGTCATCTATTATCTATATTTAAGTTCCCAATAAATTATACTTGGCCATAATTAAAATGCATTTGCATCAACCGTTATAGAACCGTTACTGTGAATAGAAATTTCAAAAATACATTATAACATTAATATAAATATCTTATTATTTGTATTAGGGTAAAGTAAATTTCTTTAAATAGGAACGGTTTACAAATCGATTGATGTATTATAGCAATTTATAAAATATAAATAAATTGTTCAATATGTTATGTAAAATAAAATCATTGTTTATTTGAAATTGAAAAATATTGTTTATTTCTTTTAATAATACTGCCTCCGACTTTCTTTTTCATAAAGTTTCATAGCACTTTAAAATAAATCGCAAAATTATAAGCTTTGTTGGTATAAAACTTTTTAAAAATTAAATTTATAGGTTATGATAATAAGTTAAATCAAAACATGAAGTATTCATTAATATATTTATAAAATTAAAATAAATTTAAGTCTGTCTTTGAAAATTTGAAGATGAATTATGATTATTAAAATATGAAAATACCGGAACAAACTTTTGTTATGTTAATTATTATAAAGATGTTAAACACAATGGTATTTTATTACGAAATAATTATTTGATTGTTATGATAAAAATATATGTATATAATTTGATGAGTTCCTTAGTAAAATAATTTTTTTAATTTTATCGTTAAGTTTCAGAATTTTGTATTATATAATCTTGATTTATCCGCAATAAAACACACACGCCCACACACACATATATATAGTATTATTGCTTGAAATAAAGTTTTTAACGTTAACATTTTACTAAACAAAGCCATTCATACAAGCAAATAAAACAAACCAAAAGCACTTTCTTCGATCATTCCAGGGATCGAGTCTTTTCCTGTGTGTGGAAATTACTCGAATATTCTTTGATCAAACTATTTGCGGGTTTTAATACACTAGTTGGACAGATTTTGTGGTTGGTGCAATATTGAAATCGTCTTACCATAAAATGTGTCAACGTGGCAATTTTTGAAGAAATACTCTACTTCTTTTATTGACACAATAGCCCTGGGTGTGTTGAGCCAAGGCCTTCTCAAGAACCCTCTTCCATTCCCAGCTCTGGTATGCAACATTTCTGCAATTATAGCCATTTATAAAACTTTAAATCATCCTACACATAATCAACCCATTTTCATTTGGGCTTACATTTAGTAATAGTACTAATAAGTTTGTAATTGAAAATATTGAAAGTCCAAATATGAGTGGTCTATGAGGCAGATGTATGACATCAAACGACGCAAACATCAAACGACCAAACTATATGGATTTAATGACATCTGCGTCTTTAAATTGCTTATACAATTCAAAATTATGTCGTTATCTCCTCAATCCATTCTCATTCACAGAAACAAGCATATATCTAAGGAATTTTCGCTGAAAAATGTCTAGCTGTTCAGTCTGTGATACAGTCAAAGTCCAAGTTTCGGTTCTATAGGTAAGTACGGGTCTAATGATTATTTTATGCAGCATAATATTTGTATAACTTTTATCAATTTTGACTTAGTCCTTTATCTACCGCATTAGGATTTACTGCAGTTTTCTCATGCAATATTTTTTTTTGAATCAGTTCATTGAAAATTAAGGGATTTACATAAACAAAATACTCAACTTTGGGAAATTTAATCCATTAGAGCTAATTAAATAATCAAAGATATTCAACTGTAAAATTAGTTACATACACTATTCATTTTAAAAAAATACTCAAATCGTTTTCTAAGGTCTTCTTTACATACAAAAATAAGACACTTACCTTTGGACATTAACTACTTTTTTCGGAACAAAAATGACAATCTTACCAATCCGATCAAAATGTCAGCTGAAAACGCAACTTCTGCTATAAAACTATTCGCCGGCCTTGCTAAAAATACTCATCATAGAACCCATTGTGTCATATATCTTGGAAGAGAGGATTTAAAAGAATATTCCTACTAAACATCTCTAGAGTTATCGTAAAAATTGTTCATCTATGTAACTTTAAAAAGTAAATGGTACTTATATTTACCGTCAGTATAAGTCAAGGGTTAAAGAAAGCTCTTAGGCCATAAAGACAACGATTATCGTCAATAATTACATGATTAATTTTAGCTCCAATCTCATTTAGAATATTAATGCTAGAACCTAATTAGGCAAAATTATCAACTGCTTCAAACTTATAATTTTCAATCTGCACGTATTTAAAACCTACTAGGTTTCTTGAAATTGGTATGCATTTAGTTTTGTATCCACGGATAATTAAATGCAACTTTTCCACTAACTTTTTAAGGGCTTGGCACGCCTCTGACAAATCATATTTAATACGAGCAATAATTACTATATAATCGGCATAAGTAAGGATTTGTAAAGTCTTGATGAAAATTGTAACCCAAATGTAAATGATGGAGTTGGGAATAGACCATTCTCTAACACCAAACTAAAAAGAAGACAAGCAAGAGCATCACTCTGTCTTAAACGATTTCTGACTTCGAAAACCTCTGTGAGTCAACTAAAAAGCTTTACACACGAAACAGAGTATAGTTTTGATAAGATATAGATTTTTATTGAGAAAAATAGTTTTGGTTAATGTATCGGAGAAGATTTTCTAAAATATGACTAATGATATGATAATTATTGATTTGTTATTTTTTTTTAAATAAGTATGTTGCAAAACTATAAAAATAAAGCAAAAAGAATTTTTTTTTAAAAATTACTTTTTAAAACAATGAGAAATCCAAACCAAAATATTACAAATATATTTGCTCTTTTGTAACAACTCTAAAAAATATATCTCACAAAAAAACAACTTTTACTAGAATATAACTCTTTAATCCTTAGAAGCTGTGTATGCTAAAAACAACTCAAGGTTTACAATAAAATTATGAAATACAAGTGTTCAAAATGAAAAAATACCCAGATTTTTTTTCTCCAAAAGACCTTGTTTTTCATATAACATTACATTAAAATAACTTAATTGAAAAACCCACCCTTAGCTTTTAGCACAAAGCATTTGTTATAATACAAAGTCCAAGCTGAAAAGTTTTCATAAGAATATTTCAATTAATTTAAGAATACCACTGTTACAGTGAATCATTATGTACAAAATAATATTCTTCAGTAAATGCAAAATAAAATTTTTATTTGCAATAAAACTTAAAAAATGCCGTTGGTAGCCTAGTGGTTAGAGCATCAGATTCCACACTGGAAGGCCTGGGTTCGATGCCCGATGCCACCAAAATACTCTCCGAGTACACACATAGAACGTGCTCGTTAAATCAGTGGGTCCGAAAGTCTTGTGGGTGGTCGTAGCAGAAACCACGTGTGCAGAGAGCTGGCGAATATTTCCCTCCCCTCTAGTTCCATGCCTTAATTGTGGAGTTGGAGATAGATGGTGTCGCCATCTATCGTTTAGAAGTCCAACCTGTCTCAGGCCCTGGCAAATTTCAATCCTTTACTTCGGGAAGGACACGACAACAACATCAAATATTTAGTAAGGTATTAAAACTCTCCAGGTTTTTATACGGACTATTCCTGAACTCATACTTCAAACTTTTATATTTTTAAAGAGCCTTTCTTTTTTTACGAGACAGATTCTTATCTGGTTTAGAATGCCTCGTTGAATCAATGATTCTCGTATTGTCGAGGTCTCAACAATATCCCTTCTCATTTCAGGCCCTAATTCCATTCTTAACTTTTGAACTAATAGTAATAGTATTAATTATTGCAATGTAAACCCCTAAGTGGAACGTTTGTAGCTCAACAAAAGTCTCTTTCTGGATTACACTTCACACAACATTGTTGAAACGCATTGCATTTCTGAGTTTCCCCTTCAAGACATTTTCTTAGGAGATTTTGATCACAAAGATCCATATGTCTTTTAATAGAATTTATATCTGAATTTGGAAGATCCATTGATTTTTCTTTCAACGTATCTCTAATAAATTCTGCTATCTGTAAATATCTTCAATTCTGGCCTCACTGATCTTCTTTTGACATAACTTTAATTTAATAAAAAATAACTAAAACTTTGTAAAAGTACTAATAATAAAGAACTAAAGAACCCTAATTTTGAACACAAATGATAAAAAGATAGAAACTCGTTTAAATAAAGGCAAACATTGCAATCAGTTATTTGTCGCCTATTTGAAAGTTAAATATATCTATTAAAGCATTTATAAAGTGAAATAAAGTTTAATAAGCATCAAAATAATTCACTAAAATATTTTAAATGAACAAAAATAGTATTTTTCGTGTAAAAATCAACAGAAAACTCACACTTCCGGTTTCGATTTGGGCTTACTATGCCAAACAAAAGCAGCAGTAACTTTTTTTTTAATTGACTCAGAATTAAAAGTAAGATATTTTTAGAAAGCTTATAAAACAGGCTACAAAAATAAACTAGAAATAAATTTAAATTCTTTGATAAAAATGATGATCTTAAACCAGTCGGATATACTTTAAAGTGATATTTTTCGATAGAGGGTAAAGAGAAGAATTTTTCATCACGCAATGTGTTAAAGAGTTCAAAATCTTCAAAAATTAAAGAAAAGAAAGTTCAAATATTTCACAGACACAAATATATTCCCTAGGCTACATGCATATATGTACTTGATTTTTAAAACCAGATATATTTTTAGTCTGTTACCTACAATCTTTACGTATAACTTTTATTTTCTTCAGTTTTTGTTAATTGTATATATTATACTTTTTAAATTAAAAAGAATTAAACAATAAAAATACTTCATTGCATTTGTTTTACAGTCAATGATTTATAGGTGAAATATGATACATGGTTTCATTTCTCATTCCATTGTTATTCAAAAGGCTTTTTCGCGAATAAACAAAGTTCAAGAATTAAAAAAATGATAAACTTTGAAAAAAATCTGCATAACACTGCATAGCTTTTCAAATAATGTTGTTTCCCTATAGGATATTTAATTGCATCTTTCACGAAAACCTAATTACAATATGAACTGTGCTCAGCAGAAAAAATAACTTCACATTCCGACATCTTTAACTAAATGTAATGTGAAAATTTCTTTTTTTTGGATATATTTAATTACCTTTCTTTAATATATATTCCATTAATTTTAGATATTTCACTTTATTTCTTCAAAAAAGTAAGCTACACTGTACGAAATAATTCAAGTACTACTAATGAACATGCACAACTTAAATATTTTAACATAAATTTTTCTTATTATTATGCCTTTATGGAGAACAGTTGGGAGTATAGTACAAAATGAGTTACATTATTTTGTTACAATTGCTTTTTTAAATTAATGTTTACTATATATCACATCAATCAAATTAAAATAATATATAATCCACTTATAGAATATTCAATTATTGGATTTAAATAAAAGCATTCACACACATACACAAAACCTAACGCCAAACTAATTTTTGGGTTTGAATTATTCATGACATTTACATAAACGAATTTAAAATTACAATATGCTGAAGATATTAATTATACAAGTGACTTTAACTGCGTGGTCAAACCCTTATTATTATTCATTGGCTAACACATTGAATTTTATTTTCCTAAGTAAATATATTTATTTTATACACTCGTAAATATATGAGGATCCAAAGATCTTAAATTTTCTTTTAGCATGTTAAGTTTAGCTGCAAGGTTTACAAAATATTCATTGAAACAAAAATATTCTTTAAACTGTTTAATTATTGTTATGTTTGAGGAAATAAACTCCTTGTATTTGGGATTGTTTGATGAAGTTGTTATCCATATATTATATACATTTATTTTTCTGTGTGAATGAAAAATTTCCGTACAAAATGTCTTTTTAATTAAAACACATGAATTACTTGAAAATATACGTTTGAATTTCAATGGAATATTTAAGCTAAGTAGCATATGTATTTGTAGGTTAGACGAGAGTCAAAAGTTATTAGATTTTTATTAAAAGAAATGTATTTTTCAATATAAAACTTTGCCAACTGGAATCTTGTTTTCATTTTCCTTAATGACCGTAGTTCAAAATTACGATGTACGTTGCCAACACCTCTCTCACTTCATCAGAGTGTGAAATAAATTAAAATCAAATTAAATTCATTCTCATTAAAACCGATAAAAAATATCAAACAAAAGAGATTTTTTCACAAAATTTCTTGTTTGCAAATATCAGATCATTGTTTATACTTCTCTATTTTAAATAAAAATACTAATATGTATGAGAAAAACGATTAATTTATATAAAAAAACAATCATGATAATAAAATGAGCATGCTAAGTTTTAAATTTTAGATGCACTCAAAAATAATACGAACACTATAAATAACAAACTTGTGACGGATGTTCCCTGACATTCATCAGTGTTTGGGTGTTAAAATAAAGATCAGCCATAATCAAAACAATTATAATTTTGTAATCCTTTAATAAGTCTCAACAACCCGGTTAATAAATATACCTATATTTAAGTATTGGAGAAAAAGTGAGGCAGACGAGATATTTAATATTTAATTATGAGCTGAATCACTTTTGGGACATTTTGGTAATATTCGGGTTCTTAATAATCATAACTCCTATCACAAATATTCGATGTCTAATCGATATTAATCAAACTTAATTTAATCCTTTTGACTAAATCGTCAATTATCAGCCTTAAATATTATGTAATTAATCAATGAGTCACTCTCGAAAAGCTTTCTACTACTATACTTTAATCACTAACTTCTATCCTCTAACTCCTAACCTCTCTCTCTCGAACCTAAGAGTTAATGCTTAAATATAAGCCCTGATTTTCCTAAAACGCATCTTCTTCTTCGATAAAAAGTTTTCAATAGAACAATATTTAAAGAAATAGATTTTCCCCAAGAGGATTAGTAGAAGGCTCGTGAATAGACCCATTACAAATTTTGTAATTCTCAACTCCAGTCAAGTTGTGAGGAAGACACCTGTACTGGTATCACACTCCACAAAATTCCACACCATACAAAAGAAAGGACATTGAAATTCCCAGATTTAATGTGCAGCAACTCATTACACGACGGGTGTTTAGTGACATCCAAATAAAAATCACCCTGAAAATGTGCCCTTACCCTACGTCTACCAATACCGCCATTAAAAATTAATGCGTTTTATAGCGCATTCAATCACTTAATCTAAGAATTGCCTTTTTATGGTTTCAAATAAATGCAGGAACAGTTTTTTCGCATTAATTTTAATAGACATTTGAAACATTTGGATGCGAGAGAAGAGTTAAAGTGTGTTTAAATTGGAAGGTCTAAATAGAGATGCAGCACTGTAACAAAGGCGATAAAGACTTAAATGTACAAATACATTCAAAATAGGATGTTAAAATGGTTGCACGAGAATTTAAAGCTTTTCAAAAATTGATTTATCGAATATAATAACTAAGCCATCAGCTTTTTTTGATACTTTTTATTGAACATCCCCATTCACACCAATATTTTCTACATGAAAAAAAAAGATGAAATCTACAGATGAATCTGCTAAAAGGTGAATCTGCAGATAAACAAACGGAAATAAGGAGGTCAAATACAAAAATGGCTCGCATTTAGTTAGGCGTAATATCGCCATTCCATGATGATGTGGTAAAAGTAGTTAAATTAGAAATCGTCGAGAGATTGATAGGTGGACCGAATTAGAAAGTCCATAGAACATGGAGATAACACCAGTCACGGTCCCCGTTACATCATTCCCGTCGATTTAACGTGAATGTCAGCACCCTCAACCCTTGAGGAGTAAAATTAAAATTTTATACCCAAATTTCACAAAACCTGCAATTTTTAAATGTTTTTTTACATTAAAAGTAGCAATATCTTTTCATCCTAGTTTAGGGTTTGCAGCCCCGGGATCCCGAAATCCAGGAATCCCGGGATTAAAATAACTAATCTCGGGATTTAATTTTTTTGTCTGAATTACAATTTGAAATTTGTTTTCAAAATATTGTGAATCTGGTATTACATTTAATGTATCTTAGTAACTTTTTTGTACTGTATGCATTTAATGTCAGTTTTCTTACGTATTGAACCTTAAAGGGTTCGAGGTGGGTGTCTATGTTAAACCATGAAATTTGATATGTTTTATCTTGTTTTATTCTATAACTTTCTCCCCATCGCGAGTGGTGTCAGAAAACGGACATTTCTCCCACCTCAGTGTGTCCGGTGTCAGCTTACTTGGACAGAGGCAATTAGAATTTTTTAAAGATATCTAGTAGGGTTTTCAGCCCCGGGATCCCGGTGTTTTATCCAATCCTGAAATCCCGGGATTAAAATAACTAATACCGGGATTTAATATTTGTCTCAATTATAATTTAAAAAAAATTTCTCATAAAAATTTTCTAAGAATTTAATTTTTTAAAAATTTATATTTTGTTTATGAAATACGTATGTAGAATTTTTTGGTGCAATTATAAGTGCTATAGATAAAAAATATATATGCACTGCTCTCATTTTTCGTATGGGAGAACATCGCTCAGATCTAAGTGGTTAACTGCAATGCTTACACAAAAATATAAGCAAAATCTCAAGAATAGATTTTATCACATTTCCTTCTTCAATTAAATGCATTTAATTAATAGCGGACCTGCTTGGAAGACTTGAGATACTTCAAATCCCATTGCATTACTAACAGCTCATGCAGCCGGATCTTCAACTTCAAATGAGATAACACTTGAAATTGATTCACTTTCTGATTGAATAACTGGATAAATTTATGCATACAAAAACCATTAAGTGTAGCAGAAGAACTAAATAAAGTTATCAAAGAGGTATATGCACCAATGCAGTCTATTAGATTTGAGACACTGTCATCAAAAATTCAAAATGAATTTTTTTTTTTGAAAATGGAGGGAGACATGGTGACTACCTAAAAAGAACATGCTCCTATTTAATGACGATAATACCTACTAATAAAGAATACGAACGTGGATTTTCTTCGGCAGGACAATTTGTAATAAAAATAAGAAGGCGTTTCAACGATGAAACGCTGGACGAGCTGTGTTTTTATAAGCTTATTTACAGAAACACAAGAAATGAAGAAATGCTTTTTTTTAAAATTTCATTTGGTACTTTTTCATTTGCTTTTTATGATGAATTAATTTTTTATTTGTTTGATTAAAATAATATTAAACCAATTTTTAATTATATTTTCAGTTTTATTATGCAGTTTCAATTGTGCTAATATGTAATTATTTTTAATAAATAGTCCATTCCTAATCCAGGGAATTGGATAATGTAATCTCGAAATCCCGGGATTGAAATATGACACGGGATTGCAAACCCTATCCTAGTTGTTTTCAAAATTTGAAGTTGAACGAAAGTCTATTCGGGTATTCTTGACTTCAGAACATTACTAAAAATATTAGAATATTATTTTAATTTACGTAATGTAATTAAAGAATCGGGGTTCTTTTTAAATGTAATGGTTTTTCTTTTTTTCAAAGTAGACATTCAACATTTGCGTGAATGTTTTGGAGGAAACAAAACCACACACACACACATTTGAAATACTTCTATAACATCTGGAAAAAAATAAAACACCAGAAAAAAATTTGCATTTATTTTACTAAACTGCCAAAATTTAAAACTGGGATTAGGGTTAAAAAATCAATTACTTACCACTTTTCAGAATTTCGCATTGAAATAAGAATATCAATTAAATTAATTATGTTAGAAGATATTCAGGTCAATGATAAAATATTAAACAGACTATTCCATCTTGCACTACTAGAAAACTTAAAACTATATCTAGGACATGGGATTCCATTAATAGTTAAGCATCTCTACATTATACACTTGTACTTTGCACTTGCTTAGTCATTATACATTCTAAAAAAAATATTAGATTTGTATTTTTCTGAGCCATGTGTTGTTGCTTTTGTTTCCTAAATTTGAAGAATCATCTGTTGATTGTTTTCATTCTTGTAAATATTTCTACATCCATCTAGATCGCAGATAGAGCTTATTCTAAGCTTGATGTGCAGATCCGCTTGCCATTCTAGGATCATTTGAAAATATTTTGACAGTTTATGAACTTCCCCTGGTTTTGACTGTTTGATAAAACTTCCCCTGGTGGGGACACCTCCAATTTTTTTTTTTACCAACAAATAGGTGTCATTCCACAAACAGTTTTTAGAACAGTCAAATACAAGCCATACTTTCACGACTGATTTGGTTATAATGACACTGATGTCCAAAATTAAGGACAAAAACATAAAATCTAGAAAACTGACGAGCAATTTCCTGTGTTGCATTGAAATTTTGCACAGAGACATATTACAATCTGAGAAAGAATACAGATTTTAATTTTCCACTAGGGCATATCAAAAAGTGTAAAATCGTGAGTCAGAGGAAAAGCATTTAACTCAGGAAAAGTCTGTCTAATATGGAGTGTGATTATTGTGCACCGGTATACATATATCACAACGATCCGAAAGTTCAATTTTTAATTTCTATAGGGTCCTGGTAGGAGCAACGCTTAGAAACGTCCCTTGCTAAACCATCCCAAACATGTTCAATAGAATTGAAATCCGGATACCTCGAGGGCCACTTCATACGGCGAATATCTACTTCTTCATGGAATTCATTAACAATGTAAGCTATGTGTGGCCGCGCATTATCATCCATAAAAATATAGTCTAGGCCCCTAGCATCCAGAATAACCTCACATAGGCTTCAAGGACCTCATCCCTATAGCGCTGTGTGTTGGCAGTACTCGCATCGGAGACGTAAAGGGTTGTACTAATATCCAACGTTATGCCACCCCACTTAAGGCTTCCTTTTCTTCAAAATCTGCCAATTTTTGTTAAGCAGGTGGATTGAAAGCAAGCTCCACGTTCTCTCCAGATGAAAACTCAACAATAATCACTTTTTCTGGTGAATATTGACTCATCACTGAAAGGAAGACGCCCCCTTTCTTCTGATGTCCACAACTGATGTTTTCGGCTCCGCAATAACCGTTCGTTTTTTAATACAGTCAATGGGACCCACAAGCCTTGACGCCAAGCGTAAATTCCAGTTTCTGCAAGAGGTCTGTATACTGTTTCCCTGGAAATTCTTCTTCCAGACACAACAACAAGGTGATGAGTAATCTGAGGAGCCATTAACCACCTTAATGCCAAGTAGTGATCCTGCGCAGATGCTGTTGCTCTTTGACAACCTTGACGGATCTTTTTGGTGACAGTACCACTTGTTTAGAATTTATTTCACAGCCGGTGGACCACTTTTGGTGCCCTTTGTAACCATCTAGCTACCTCCGCTTGAATTTGCCCAGCTTCAAGCCAGGAAACGGTTCTACATCTCAAAGAATCATCTAAGCGATTATGAAAAGTCATTCGTATTCCAAACAAATTAACTTGCTTATTTTAATACATTATTCACAAAAATGTAATAAAAAATCCGACTTGCTAAAACGTTTTCAATCCAGTATTCTCAAAAACTAGCGCTAAACAACTTCTTTTCCTGAACCAAACGTTGATATTGAACTCTATTTGTTCTTCAAAATATATAAAATACAAATTTTTTTTCAATTTCACTGGATGCAATTTAGAATAAAGTCGAATAACATGTTTGTGACCTCAATTTCAGACATGAGTGTAAATGTATGCCTGTGGAATAAAATTAAATTTTTTTGAATTTTCAAGGTATATTTTAGCTTCTTTATTCATTATACCTATTGAGTGTGTTTGATTCCATCAATTGAATCTAGAACCTTCGTTTTTTACCGCTTTAGAATGCACAAAACATATAAGACATTAAATATATTTTTCTTAACTTTAATCATGACATAATTATTGAATTGAAAAAACTCTGTTGTAACACCAAATAAAAAAAATTATTAAATATGAGCCTAAAATAATTTCTCAACTATACTTAGAATAAAAAAGGACTAACAAAATAATATCTGAAATAATGCAAGTTAATATTAGAGAAGAGGAAAAAAGAATTCCATTGAAGGGGTACCATTGATAAAAGGATAAGCAAAACGATGAACTAAGCAATCATAAAAGAGAAAATGGCGAATAAACTATTATAACTACTATTCTCAAAATTACTCCATTTTTATTTATCAAATTTACGGTAACGCAATGTAATGGATAATAAAATGAAAACTTCAGTAATATCTTAAAGACTTTTCCAAGTGAAAATACATTGCTTTTAAAGCAGTGCTTCTCAAACTTTTAATGTTTGCGGTCCAATTTTCAAACATAATTTTCATCGCGCCCCCTTCCATACAATAGTAATGTATTGAATTTTTTCACACTATACTTTGATGTTAAAGCTATAATACGACTTTCACCACTTAAGTGCCACCGGCATATATAAACATCTCAGTCAAACAAAGCGTTAATTGCCTCGGACGTATGTATACGTCTTTCCGAAATGCGATCTTCTCTGTGCAATGCTATCCACAAAATTATTTCGATGACTTTGAAATGCAATAAAAGGACCTCGCAGTGCTTGAGAAGGATTTACTTATTTCAGAGAAGGTTTTACTTATTTATTCCTTTTCATCCCCCCAATACAATACATACATGCATCTAAGCGGAAAACGGTGGCATTCGGGAGAAAATCCCGTAACTTTTAATCGGTAGTTAAGGGATTAATTATAATCTGTACAAACTATTAAGATAAGTGTTAATTTTTGTAAAATATTTATGTATGACAAGCCCATGGGGTCACTGGTAGTATAGTTAAATTAATCTTAAAATACATTGTTCAATATTGATACATTGATAAATGTATTATATCAGTGCAAATAAATATTTTATATTTTATTATGTCTGAATGTATTTTGTTAGCTTACTTTCAGTAAATTAATAATTTTTTAAAATAATCTTTTGTTTTCGAATTTTCAACAAGCTCGCGCCCCTCTCGTAGAGTTATCACGCCCCTCTAGTAGGGTGCGCCCCACAGTTTGAGAAACGCTGTTTTAAAGAGATGTTGACAACCATGATGGTAGTAATTGCCCTCTGGTAATTGCCATGAGTACGACTCAAGAGTGAGATGCTAAAAGTTAAATAACTAATTTGTCAACACAAATCACGTGCATCATTCTTAAGTAAAATTAGTTTTAATCATCTGAATTGTTTCATGGCTTGAAATACTCCATTCTATTTATGCCTTCAAAGAGATTTGTTTTGAGAAGGTATTTGAAATATTTTTTTTTTAATTAAATGAAATTATTTGGGATTAAAAAGAAATATTTTTTGGGGATTTTTTCAAAATCTTTGACAACATCAGAATTTGTTAAGGAACATTCTAAACAGGTATAAACTGTCTAACTTTCAACCGATCAATTTTTTTTTAAATCTAGAGTTCTGACTTTCACAGAAGATTTCTAATATATTTTTTTTATGTTTTTCTATTGTAAATTTTTATTTAAAGTGAAATTCGTCGTTGACTTTGCAAAGTATAGAAAAAGGACAACCCTTAAAAGTTAAAACGTTTTAGTAAATAAAATTAGGCACATTCGCAGAAAGTATAGATCATTCATATATTTGCATGAATTTAGTATTTTTTTTGCATCAAATGCATTATGACTTTCAAATCAGAAAGAAACAATTTTGAAAATTTCAGACATGTAAAAGATGAAATGAGATATACAACAAAAGGAAATTTTTAGCTGTACAATATTTTTGTGCATATTTCTTACAATTTATTTTTATGTTGTTTCATCTTTTATTTTAATTTAGTGTTTTTATAAGCAAGAATTTTTATTTATTTTGAGTTATTCTACGAAAATTTGAATTAAAATAATTGATAACTATAGCGCCAATGTGTGATTTAATATTATAAATACATTAAAACTAAATAAAAATTAATTTATTTAGAGATACTTAATATTGATACTTTTTTACTATTATAAATTAATCACAATTGAAGTTTTAAAAAAGTCAAAGAAAACTTTTTCAATAATATTTTAAAAATTTATTGCTTTTGTAAATTGCTAACTTTTCTCTTTTTTTAAACTCTTCTCATCTAGGGGGAATTATCTTAAAGATAAAAATTAAAAGGATTTGCTTTTTTTCTTGTAATTTTAAATAGAGAATTGTGTCGATGGAAATTAAAATTTTTATCAGTATTTATTAAATTATTTCAAGTGATTTATATTGAATTATTTGAGAAAAAAGTTATCGTAGAGTTAAAATTTGATATTTAGTAATATTTAAAAAAATTGTTTTGTTCTAGCCGAAAAAAATAAAAATTCTCAAAATATTAATTTGGCGTTTTTTTTAAAAATAATTATTAACCTCTCTGACAAAAAGCCTAGTATTTCTAGAATTTTTATTTTTTTCCCTTTTTTTTTTCCTTTTTTATTTATATATAAAGGAGAAAGGCGACTCATACATCACGAGATCTCTCGAACTCTTAGGCCCACATACTTGATATTTGGTAGGCATGTTTTTTTGTTGAGTAAAACTCCGCTAAGGACAGGTTTTGCGGAAATCGAATCAAAAAGGGGGAGTTGTGGGTATGTTATAGACAAAAAATTTCCTTTCTTTAAATCATAAGACCAAAATACTAGAAATTTGGGACGCACACAGAACAAGTCTCTTTTTTTATGCAGCAGCTTTAAGCTACGAACAAATTTGGCAGATTTAAAAATAAAATCAAAGATACTTTTAAAAAATCAAATGTTATATTAATTTAGTTACAGTTATAATTTATATACATAGTTATTTTATGAAATTAATATGCGAATATTTCTAGCTTACCCTTTATTTAATATTATTTTATGTAAAAAAGTTATATCAGCTCACAACATTAAGAAAAAAGTATCTTCGTGTTAAAAAGGATTTACAAGAAACGAGAGATGCGATTAATTCCAAGAAGGGCCCAAGGATTCATTTCAAACTCAGACTTTGTAATTGATGAAAACTCATACATAATTTAATGTATATATCTAAGATTGTGTCACTTTCCAGTTTTCTAAGATTAAGAATTTATAGTTCTAGTCACATTTCTCAACCGCATTGACAAATTGTACACGGCATTGGATGATGGTAATTAAAATTATTCGATTCAGACGTTATCCGAAACATCTGTTGAGGAATTCCCACAGGCCATGCAAAGTCGCTGTGACCGTGTGAATATTCGAAAATTGAAGATTCCGAAATGGGTGGAGATGAAAGGTTTGTCGCGCAGAAGATTGTTAATATTTGACGGAAAGTTCAAATTTATATGATCGGAATGATGATGGCAATGCGTTAATGCATGGAATATGAAAGTGTAAATATGGTTATCAATAAACTTCAAGTGATTTCGTTCACTCTTTTATTATTGAAATTCCCATTCCATTTGCCTTTAGAAAACTGCAAATACTGACGAATATATTAATAGTAAACATTTTTAATAGAAAAACTGATTATATTTTAAATATTTTAAACGTTAATTTTTTTTCACAATCTGTTTTGATTTCAGATTAAGGTATCCGACTACTTACGACATTTTTTTTAAAAATGTGATATAAGGATTGTTTTGTTGTTTTTAAATTTGTTTAGTACATATTAAGAAAAAATGCTAAAATTATGAAGAGAAAAAGAAATTATTATTATTAAAATGGGTAAAAGTTTAAAAAAATAACATAAACGTGGTCCATTCTCTACCAAGAGGTTATCAGCAAGTTTTCAATTTTTTAATTCTGATGTGTTTCTATGTTTTCCATTTTTGAAATGACTTTCAGGATAAGAGATATTTTAATTTTTACAAAAACTAGAGTAATTTATCTTAGTTATTATATGAAAATGCATAAAATAACGGTGATTATATTAACATAAGGGACTGTAAATTTTGTAATAAAACATTAATTGAAGGTTAAAGCACTTCTACTATTATACATAACATGCACAAAAAATTTCATTTAATTATTTTCAAAACTTTTTTGAGCAATCGCCCTTCCCCGTTTGAGGATTTTCAAAAAAAAAAAAACACATTTCGAGTAAAATGCGTTTTAAAATACATCTTGCTTAAAGTAATGGAATCTGCTTTTACTAAAACACACACTTGTAGTTTTTGTTACATTAAACGGAAAATAATAAACTTGGTATTTTTATAAAGCTAATAAGATGTCCTATAAAATAAAATCATAAAAAAATTGTCAATTTTGATAAAATTCCCAATTTTAGGGTAGTCTCAGATAGTTTAAACAATTTGTTAAATTAATTTTTTAAAAAATTCTTTCAGTTCTTACGTATTATTACACTGACTAATTTCATCAAATCAAAAGACGTCACGAAATGCCACCAAAATATGCTGCCAATATTGGAAACCGTTCTTGCACACTTTCAATTACAATAATAAAAACGTTGACAACATTTGGTGAAATTGGTTAAAATAATAATATTCAATTACCAATTTTTTTATGTTGGAGATATTGAAGTAATTGTATAGCAATACACAAATCATCTCAATTCAAGCAAGCAATAATATTTCAATTAGAAAAAGTAACTATCTTTTGGGAATATTTTTAAGCGATTAATAACATGAAAAAAAATACTGTCAAAAATGAAACATATTCTTAATGAATTATATTCCTTTTAAATTTCATATAAACATGCCATTGTACAACTCAGTTAAGAAGCCATCATAGATTTTTGTAATGTAGAGTTAACCTAATTAGTTTAAATGTCCCCCATGTCAAAAGGATCATAAAGAATACTTACAGTAGTCACTTTATTTTAAAATTTCTTGATTTCCCAAAGAGTGATTGCTGCCAGTAAGCACTTAGTTCATATTCAGCCAGCAAAAAAACATGGTAGCTCATTGCGATTTTATAAGCACCACCACACAATTTTATTCATTTATTATGGATCTGTATTCTGGTCATTAATATGGTGAGTAGATATAAATTTCTCTCTCCTCTTTGATCAAATGTTATCTGTCTATGATTTGTGTATAATCTCTTCATGAACCCGAAAAAAAGCCACTTTTTTCGACAAAAAATGTAGAAAACTATCAAGTATTTTCTTTATAATTCAATGCCATAACTTACTCGAAATGATGTGCTTAATTATAGTGATAGTGAGCTTGCATCAAGAATAATATATTTGCTCCTACTCATAAATAAGCTTCTTTACTTTCTACTGACTGAAAAAAAAAATCTCAACACCAAGAAAGTCTTTTGTAGAAGTCTTTATACATCTGAAAGATAACATCGATTCAAATTTCGCGCTTAAGTGTGGTGCTAGTAACGCCACTCTAAACTTGCACAAATTAGGATTGATTTAAATGTGTGCTCTAAAGTTTGTGAGGGTTATTTGTCTGTAAAATGTGAAGTATTGAGTTGATATTTGTCAAAGAAACTTTAATAAGATGAAAAGGCTATTGTCAACAGCTCACCGAGTTTGAACGAGGTCGTGCAATAGGTGAACAAGAAAGTGAATTTTTTCCCCACGATATTACAGAAAGACTTAGCAGGAATGTATGGACTGATTGAATGTTGGCAACAGTACTGCCTCATTGAGATCGGGTTCCGGACGGCCACGTGGCACTACTGGGAGAGAACATCGCCGTATTTGGAGAGCGACTGTGGCACATTGTATTGCGTCTGCGGCAAAAAGTTGACACCTCAGTGACACTACGAACTGTTATAAATTGGTTGGTTCAATGATAGCTCCGAGCCAGGGGACCATGCAACTTGTATTCCACTGGATCCAAGTCATTACCGTTGGCGACACCAATGGTGTCAATCCAGAGCTCATTGGAGGACGGAGTGGAGATCTGTTGTGTTTTCTGATTAAAGCAGGTTCTGTCTTGGTCCAGAGATGGCCGTGTGTTAGTCAGATTAAGGCCAGGGGAACGCTTGCAACAAAACTGTCTGGGGTCTAGAAAACCTGGACTTATATCTAAAGTAAGGGGCTGTGGTGAAATTTCCTATGACACAATCGTTGTAGCCCAAACACTCTGATTGTAAAATTGTACATCAGTCTATTAATTCAACTTATAGTACTGCCATTTATAAACATCATTCAAGGGGGAGTTTTCTGACAAAATAACGCTCATTTTCACACTACTGTTGTAACGCAATGTGCTCTACAGAGTGATGATATATTATCTTGGCCTAGGAGATCGCTAGATCTGTCTCGAATTAAGCACGTATGGGATATCATTGGATGACAACTCCAGCAACATTCCCAACCAGCACTGATCGTCCCAGTATTGACACATTAAGTACAGGAATTATGGAACTTCATACCACAAAGTGACTTTTAGTACTTGTATGACACAATGCATCCCCGCTTGCAGGCTTGTTTTCAAAATTCTGGAAGTTACACCATCTATTAACAGTACTTTACATTTAAAAGGCAGTTTATTGAGCTTAAATTAACCTGTGATATTCAAAATTTAATCTATTAATCATGTTAACTAGATAATTGTATTGTCCACATTTCATTCATTTTTTCCGTCAGTGTATATTATTAACTTCTTGCAAGTGCTATGCTTCGATCTTCTTGGTAGCCGCTGTACCCTTGTGATCATGGTCACGAATTCGTAATTATCGTTGTCGAATCCCGGTTCGAGTCCTGATGCTTTTAAAGACCCGCCTTGCAGAGGCATTTAAGTACGTAAAATCTATAATGGTTCACTCACTTTTGGATGGTGTGGAAGTTATTAGAATGAGGTGTCAGCTGAGGTGTTTTTTTCGTCACTTGACCGCGATTCAAAATGACGAGGTCCGTCACCATTAGCCCTCTTGTTGCTTCAAGTTCGATGTTAGTAAACACGCACTCGATCTTTTTGGAAGTGATTGAAAATTTTCCATTAGATTTTAATTATGGTGTTTAATGTGTGTGTTTTATTAAAAACAAAATTTTTTGCTTTGGAGACGTTTTGGATTTTCCCCAAACAAATATTATTCTTGAGCTCAAAATTACTACGAAGTTTCTGCGAATACTAGCTTATTTTTAAATTTGGATGGAGATAAAAAAATTATAATTCCATTAAATAAACCTAACAAAACATACTTTCTCTATATAAATAGAACATTTGTCGAAGCATTCATCCATTTGACATTTGAAATAAAACTTTTAAATCATTCGGAAAATATGTAGTTAGTTTATTTCTACTATTATATTTTTGTCCTCATTCGAAATAATGACTTCTCTATTTGGAAATAAGGTCGAAGAAAAGTAAAAATCATTCTGGTAAATTATTAGAGAAATGACGTGGATTATGTAAGTATGTGTGTGTGCAGATAAAACAAGAGATTTGGAAGAAATATTTAGAAATTTTTAGATTAAATTTATTATATTACAAGTAACATTTTGCATGGTATATTATTATTCTTAAAATAATTAGGTTAGTATATATCTTATTATTATTTTTGTACTATATATAGTAAATTTAAAATATTATATTTATCGTTTTTGAGTAAATATTTCATAGCCATATATGTATTAATTTTGTTATTTTAAAACAAAACATGAATAATACATTTTTAAATTTCTTCGCTTATTTTTTGTTTTGCAAACGGTTTATTTTTCTTCCATCTCTCGTTAGAGTAAAACTTTTGGAAGTATGTTTTTCTTATTTTAAGCCTTTTGAAAAATATATAAGGATTTCGATTCTATACTATATATATATATATACCGAGAAAGTACAAAATGTATATAAAAACTAAAAGTTAGATAAAAAATATAGTAATAACATCCTTTTAATAGAAAATGGAAGCTTTATTTATTAGATAGATACAAAATAGCAATAATAATAATAATAAATAATAATAATAATAATACTTTTCAGAATAAGCTAGAAATGAAATTAAAATGTATTATTTCTTCTGTATTCAATAATGAAACAATACTATATGGCAGAAATGACAGAAAATACTCAGTCATGAACATTCGTGATTATAATGGTTTGTTCGGAAAGTTATTTAGTTTTTTTGTGAAAATGAAAGTCAATTTTTATATTGTGAATAAAAATGTAGAAGGAAATAGCATAAGATTCCACGCTCATAAAAAATTTTGTACGCAAAAAACTGATCTAGGTGATTTTTGACCTCTTCGTTAGAAGTAAAGTTTTTACCATCATACTTTATAGAGACTGGAATAAATAATAAATAGAAGGTGCCAGTTCTGGAGAATACGGTGGGTGAGGTTATAAACACCATTAAAGTTGTGACGGATTTAAATGAGTGATTCACCTAATCCTCTTAAGAAATCTTTGGGCTATCAATCACAACCAACCTTTTGGAAGAAGAAAACGGGATATGCAGATTACGGCAGTTATACATAGTATAGGTTTTTCTAGCTAGTGAGAAATATAGAGGAATAGAGGGATAGACTGAGTTACCTGGAGATTGAAATATAGAGAAGCTGACGACAAGGAAAGTTATCTACCGATCAGGTATTAGTAAACATTGATAGCGCGCCACGGGCATTAAATAGTTGAAAATATGTAAGTGACGATTGGTTACCGTAGCTAAATTGTCTCAAATATTAGAATAGTGGATTGATCCATAAGAGGAAGATCAATTTAATAGAAGTCTTCTCACACGCATAATTCGCGTCTCTCATAGCTAAATTTCCTCTTGTTCTTTTAATGTTAACATCTCTTATTGTTTGAATAATTGAGTGTGCCTGTTGATAAGCAGTGTTTTGAATAAATAGTTGAAAAGTATTATGACGAGTCATCCTTCACTTCCTTCCACACCTCTAGCTGGGTCTGAGAGTAGGTCACGTATGTTACAAAGTTGTAAAACATTTTGACGAGTTTCCAAATTTCTGTAATGTCTCGCATTATTTTGGTGAAACTCTATACCTTTTCTGTTGATCTATTCTGGACTTTTTTGCTGAAGAGAATAATTCAGTTTGTCCAGTTGACGGAGAGTGCACTTCAAAATTAATCGTTGTGCCGTCTGGTAATAGCTAAAAAAAAAAGATTCCTTTGAAATCCCAAGAAACACATAGCATCACCCTTCTTTTTTATTTTGATGAATATTGGCTTTCGAAATACTTTCAGCCGGTTCATCGTTTTTTATTTTATGATCTTTTGGGTTTGACATCCCTTTCAATGCGCTTCAAAAATGGATATTTTCTTGAAGTTTAAAAATGCAAATCACAGGCCTCAATTCGACCACATTAATCCCCCCCCCCGTGAAAACATGAGGAACCCCCAAGTTGATCTGTGAGTTAAAACCTAGGCTTTTTTTTTCAATTGCTCATGAACAGTTCAATTGGATAAATTTAACTTCTCAGCGATCTTACGAATTGTTATTTACCGGTTTGTATCAATTAATAACTTTATTGTGTCTTTATTAGCTTTAACTGGCCTTCCAGAATGTGGTGTACCGTCTACATCAAAATTGTCTGATCGAAATTTTGCAAACCAGTTTTGGCACTGGCGTACTGTCAATACATTTTCTCCACACACATTGGTTAATTTTTTTCTTGCTAAAACATTTTTTACATTTTCGATAGCAAATTATGCTTTTCACTCTCCATATTTGGAAAGGCACCAAGCAAAAACTACTGCGTAGAATCAATTGCACTTTTTCCACATGCACAAGCCTTTCTATATCAGCCATCAAAGCATATAATGAATATGCAGCTTAAGTATGAAGTTAGGTATGAAAAAATACAATTAAATTCTCTATCGGGAAAAAGCGAAATCATTTTTCGAGCAACCCAATAGAATGTATCAAGTATAAGGTAACAATAAGTGTTGTATCTCCCCATTACACGGTAGATGTCGCTGCGAATGGGCACGTCTCTGTTTTTCACTGTAACCATATATTTACTTCTTTGTTGTCTTCTGTTGTGCGTAGTCAGCTGCGCTGAATAAAAAAGTACAAAAACATCTTGGGTACTCACTGGACTATTCCAAACTCATTACCCTACTCGTGTTCCAATATTCTGGCGCCAACGTGGGGCGTGACGGTGTTTCCCGCGTTGCAAGATTGAAAACTCAGAGTGGTGAACTGATACGGCCGATTCAACGTTTGTGCCGCTTGGAAACTTCAGGTAAAATTGCTGAAATTATGAGCGAACCAATAACTACCAGAAGAGGTAGAACTATTAAGTCTTAAGACTTGAACTCTTATTTTGAACATTTTCTCTTGAACATTTTTCTTGAACATTAATTTGTGTATTTTAATTTCAATTTTTAGTGTTAAGTTTTTCTAATCAATTTGTACATTACCTTCTGAAGCATGTTTAATTTTCTAGAAATCTGAATTTATGTTTAAGTTAAACTGTAACCTTTGTGGGCGGAGGATGTTGTATCTCCCCCATTACACGGTAGATGTCGCTGCGAATGGGCGCGTCTCTGTTTTTCAAGTAACCATATATTTATTCTTTGTTGTCTTCTGTTGTGCGTAGTCAGCTGCGCTGAATAAAAAAGTACAAAAACATCTTTGGGTGCTCACTGGACTATTCCAAACTCATTACCCTACTCGTGTTCCAATAATAAGTGTCGATAAACAAAAATGTATGTTTTGTCTGTTTCTGAATGGAATATAGGGAATATTCTTAAATCATTACGTGTTCAAAATTCAGGACTCTAGCGGAAAAATTTAAGAGAAATATTAGCAGTAGAAGAAAAAAGCTACTTTTTGTCTCTTTCTCTCATACCCTCATTAATTCACACATTGTCACATTAAACTTAATAAGTTTTCTGTACAATGCCTATGCCCATGGTAGCCGAGTGGGTTATGGTCTCGAACTCGTGACCATTGTCGCCGAGTTGTGAATGTGTGTTCGAGTCCTGGGCTACTATAAAGACTAGCAGTGTACTAGGACTGTTGCATGTTAAATCTGTCCAATATCATAATTGTGCAACTGGTATGATGTGGAAGTTTTGAGAGGAGGTGTCAGTTAAGGAATCA
>BMAO01038735.1:154965-265356 GCA_019973975.1 Trichonephila clavata | reverse complement strand
GTGATATTTGCGTTGTCCATTTGTATATTTTTAGACCTCAGGGTTTTCTAAAAGACAGATTTAAGATGGACAAGGCAAAGTATTTTGAAAAAATGTGTTAAATACAAAGTCAGAGCATCATTCACATCTAAATTTACGAAAGCATACCAAGTTTTAATAAGTTTAATTATTAAATAGTTTTTAATAACATTACTTATACTAAACTGTAGTAAATTATATACGAGATTCAATGTTTGGTATATTAATATTGTAACTAAACTAGAAGTACATTTTTAATGCACATACTTAGTTTTATATCTTATGCACCTAAATATATTAGCACCAATGTTTCAGGCCTAACAATATACATTTTAATGGATACTTTGTGACATAAATAAGCAACAGAAATTAAATAAGAATATTTTTACCTTTTTTTTAAATCATTTTTAAAGTATTAAAATTGTCTCGACTTTATTGGCTAAGTGTTTTTCTCTAAGCATTCCAAAATTTCCATCCTTGCATGAAAAAAACTTTTTTTACATTGGAAGTTTTGCAATTCTGAGAGATATATCATTTAAATAGGGAACTCAGCCACTCACTTTCTTAGTCAAAAATGATCTTTATTATTACCTTTCGTGATATTTTTAAAATTTTAGTTGATTATTATTTAGATTATATAGCTTAGCTTGGCTCTAAAGCAGTGCTTCTCAAACTTTCAATATTTGCGACCCAATATTCAATCCCAATTTTCATCGTGCCCCCCCCCCCGCTCCACTACAATAACAATATATTCAACTCAATATACCATGCTTTGTTGATGAAGCTACAATACGACATTAACATCTTAAGTGCCACTGACGTATATAAATGTCTCACTTAGTTAAAGCATTGATTGCCCCGGACGTATATAAACGTCTCACTCAGCCAAAGCGTTAATTGCCCTGGACGTATATATACGTTTCCGAAGTACGATCTTTTATATGCACTGCAATTCATAAAATTATTTTGAAGGCTTTGAAATGCAATTTGATGTTCAATCCCAATTTTCATCGCTCTCCCCGCTCCACAATACAATAACAATGTATTGAATTCAATATACTATACTTTGATGCTGAAGCAACAATACGACTTGTAACACCTTGAGCGCCACCAACACTCAAAAAAATCATTATATATGTATATATAAATGTCACACTCAGCTAAAGCGTTGATTGCCCCGGACGTATATATACGTCTTTCCAAAGTACGATCTTTCCATGCACTGCAATTCATAAATTATTTTGAAAGCTTTTGAATACAATAAAAGGACCTTTACAGTGTTTTCGAAGGATTTACTTATTTGAGAGGATTTCTCATTTATTCCTTTTCTCCCCCCCCCCCCAATACATCCTATTTGCTAGTCTACGTGAATAGCATTGGGGAGCGAATCGCGTAAATTTGAATAGGCAGTTAAGGGATTAATTATGAACCGTACAAATTAATCAAGATAAGTGGCAACTTTTGTACATACTTTTATATATGAGAAGCCATGGGGTCACTAGTAATTATTAAAGTTGTTCTTAACTTAAACTAATTATAAAATACATTGTGCAGACTGAGACATGTATTAGTGTATTATATCAGAGTAAATGCGTATTTTATTTTTTATTATGTCAGAATGCATTTTGTTTGTTTACTTCAGTAAATTATTATTTTTTTGGACATAATCTTTCGTTTTCGACTTTTTATATGCTCGCGCCCCTCATAGAGCTATCACGGATCAAAGGGGAGCGCGCCCCACAGTTTGAGAAACGCTGCTCTAAAGCTAAAAGTAGAAATGAAACCTCTTGTAATGGGCTCGATCCATAACGGTCGTATGATATACACGATCACGTGTTCTCCATTGAATAAAAAACTTAACCTTAGATTTGTCTCTCTCTTTTCTACTTTTAAAATTCAGATAAAATTTCGAATTCGATAATTGGGTAAAGATGTTAAAAATAAAAATTCATCAAAAACACAAATTCTCATAATTTAAAAAAAAAAATTCATTTATTACAAGTGTACTTTTAAAACAAAGCGCATTTTGTTTACCTTTGGACGTTATGTTTTTAAAGCAAAGTTTCTACAAAAACTAATTGCAACGAAACGTATGAACTAATTGACAGGAAACATGGGATTGCAGTTATCTAATTTAAGCAAAATAATAAGATTTTAGCAAAAAATATAATGTTTTAAGTTTAAGAAAATTATTGAGAATGAAGAGATTATGTTCTAAATTTTTCCTCGGGTGTGTTTTCGTATTAAATCTAGTATATGCTCTACTATTAAGATGTTCACTCTTCTCTTTTAAACGATTCTTATTTTTCATAGTTCACAAAAACATTTTACTTTTAACCAGTCAAAGTGTATCAAGTCCCAATACTGTGTATAATTTTTCAAAATTATAAAGATTGTTCCTATTTAAATGAAATACTTTTGCGACCTTATTTGGTAAATCTTTGTTCATTCTTATTTATGAAAAGTAATGTAGAATTTTTAATAGATGTGAACCTTGTTAAATTACTTAATAAGGAACTTTTTATTGTCCTCTTAAATTTGCCTTTATTGTATCATTGAAAGAGATTAATGTCATAAATACTCCTACTTCTACCTCTGAATCTTTATTACATTAAGCATTTCAATATGTTTTGTTTTCAGTATAGCATATATTTATTCTATGGATTATATTTTTACTTTTTAAAATAATCTCTTATTCATTCATATGAGTACCTTGTGAATCTCTAAATCAATTCCTTTTTTAACACCCTTTTATAAGCTTCATTTGTATGGAACGGAATCTTTGAACTCAATTTTTACCCACTTTAAAAGTCCAGATTAATTCGAAATTTTGCATACTTGTCAAGGATCGATGATAATACAATAATTTAATAATTTTGTTCCATTGTCCTGATCAGAGTCATCAGGATTAACGATTTCCCAATTTCAGATCTCATTCCGCACCTGGTGACTAATTTCAGATTCCATTTCCAGATTTGGCAACTAATTCCAGATTTGGCGACTAAAAGATTAAGTTACAACTTCGTTTGATTAACTATAAAAGGGTGTTTTTTAGTTTTTTTAAACTATAATTTATTATTTTTACTCTTTGAAAAAGTTATTTTATTTATTCGTTTAAAAGATCTGATATTTAAGTTTTTAAAAAAATTCCTTTTCTCATTTTCTCAAGACAAAAGTGCTCCTATATTTCTAATATTTCTTCACAGTGTTGAAAAAGTTGACTCAAAATTTTAAATTTTGAGTTTTTATTATTATTATTATTATTATTATTAACATGTTTTCCCCCCTCCCTTTTGAACTTAATAAGCAACGAAAAAAATTATTGAATATCGAATAGAACTTCATCAGTTAACAAGATACATCTCGATTCAATTTTTTTTTTCTCTGCTTGTTTCATAATTAGTAAATATATTGCTTTAAAAATAAGTTTAATTTATTTTGGTCACTGTGCTGTGTGTGTGTGTGTGTGTGTGTGAAAAAATTAATTTTATCTAATGAAAAAAGAAGTAAAATGCTTACATTGTAAACATTCAATGAATTTAAATATTGTTTATTATTTAGATCTTTTGCACAGTGATGATTTTTAAAATTATTTTAATAATATTTATTTATTATTTTAGCTGACCAGTCAGTTTTTATTTTGCAAAACAGTTACAAAAAATTGCTTTCTTGTGTAATTTACATGAAAAAACGCCTCCTTTATATTTTGATATTCTACTACTTTCATTCCTTTCATATTTATGTGATGTATTTTTTCCCCCCAAAATAAATCCAAAGAATAAAAAATGCGAAGTTTTAATATTTTTCTATGTTGTGATTTGTATGTATGTGTAAATATATGTAATTTTTCATGTTTTGTATATAACTGTTTTAGATGTGTTCTTATTTGTAATCTATATAATTCTGTACTGTTATTGTAAATAAATATAATAAAAACTGATTTATGAATTATGAACTGCAGTAGATTTTTTTCTCACGAGTTCCAAATTTTTTTAAAATTAAAAATGAAATAACTTTAAAAAAATTCTCAAGAGAACATACATATTCATCATAAATAGGAAATTTACACATTGAAAATATATAATTGGATGATATTCGCTTTTAAAATGATTAGAACGAAGATGTCTGGACTTTTATGTTATTTGGAATCAGAAATTTAAATTCAATCTTGCAGAATATCTCAGCGTCGTTTACCCTGTTTTTATTAACTCGCTTTCTTGCCTGCCGGGTGGAATTTTGTAATTGATTTTAAACTAACTTCCCGATGGGCTAGAGACTTGAAATATGAACCATAACTCAGAAGTGGATGCCAATGAAAGAAAATGCAAAAAAAAAAAAGAAGTTCTAGTCTCGAACCCGGGCCCGCGTCCTCCTTTTATAGACGTGTTAGGCCGGATGCGAGTGAAAAATGGGGTTGAGAGGTTGGTGGAGTATGGAACACATGCCTTGCACGGCAATCCAACGATGACATTGCGTCTGGTGGCAAAAGGGACATTCGCCTCGTGCATGGGATTTCAAGAGCATGACGGGGATGCGTTTGAAAGGACTGAAAGCGCTCCATTTTGCTTGAATGTCTTTAAAATCTTGCTTGGAACGAGAATCGGTCACACAGAGGGTGCCGACATTGAGATAATGTAAAGAGTTGAACACTTTATGCGCCTCGACGCGATCCGAAGCATACGAGACGACCCCGTTGGTGAGCGTGAAACCATGGTCTCGGAGACACAACACGGCCAGACCGTGCGTATGGAAAAAGACTTGAGCGTGGTGCTGGGGAAATCGATAAGCATAAGGAGGGCGTCGTCGAGACGAAGAGAAACGACGTCGTCGAGGGTCTTGGGGAGAGTTTAGTTTTGGGGACTCATGAGAAGACTCTGGGTGTGAAGGAGAACCCATGGAGGGCAAAGGGGAACCAGGGGCGGATAACAGGCTCAACACATTGTCCGGGTCGGTCATGTTGAAAAGAGAAGCTGCAAATTTTGTGCTCTGAAATGTAATCTGTAAAGTGTTTGCTCTTAAACATTCTCTCTCAAAAAAAAAAAAAAATTTTTTTTTTTTTTGGTAAGGATAAATTAATTTCTTGCCTAGCTAGAGTTTTTCTCTTCTTGTGCTGCGTGGATTAAAACTCCGTGTTCTTTCAAAGTTTAAAAGCTTTCTACCACCCCCTCATTTCATTTACTCGTCTAGTGTAGTGTGCTTTGAAATTTTGTTTCTTTTCAATCTATCGTGTCCGACCATGTCTGCTGTTTCGGATGCATGTTATTGTGAACAAGATTGTTTAGTGTGTTCTCGGGGAAAAGAGTCCCCTCATGATTGTGTGATTCACGTTTTATTGAAATCGATGGTGTTTCAAGAACGAGTGATGCACGGTGAACCCACCGAAGCACGATTGAAAGAAATTTTAGAGATTGGACAACACTATTTACCCCGGGCCATGCATTGGACGGACGAAAATAGTAAACGTTGGCAAAGGATGTATGACGTGATCCAGAGTGGGTTTCCCAAACCCTCTGTCGGAAGCGAATAAAGTTTAAAAGATTTGTCAGAAGCACATAAAATTTGAAAAATCTTTTAGACGCAAACAAAGTTTGAAATATCTTTTAGAAGGAAAGTTTGAAATATTTGTCAGACGTACATAACATTTGAAATATCTTTCAGAAGCAAAAATAAAGTTTAAAACAACTTTCAGAAGCAAAAATAAAGTTTAAAACATTTATCAGATGCAAATAAAGTTTAAAACATTTATCAGATGCAAATAAAGTTTACAACCAATCTCTCTCTAAAAAAAAAAAAAAAAAAAAAAAATTTTTTTTTTTAGAAAGATTGGAGAGTGTCTAAAAAGGTTGAGCCTTTCACTCGAGCTTTCATTTGGTTTGCTCTGTTGTCAACATTTCTTATTCTCTTCATGATGACCTCGTTCGATTCTCTCCTGGGTGAATTGGAAAAAAACATTCTCCCAGGTTTGCGAGACAACGTCTCACGCTGGTCGTCTTATAGACGACGCTTGCAACGTTTAGCGGGTATTGTGAAATTTCAACAACTCGCGACCCACTTTCCCATTCCCGTCCAGGTGGTCTCTAGCGAGCATGGATTCCATCTTTCCGATTGTGTCTATAGTGCAGATGCCTGTACGGAAGGACCCGACACTTGCCATTGTTTTAATGTCTTTGACGCCCCCGAACACTATTTTATCGTGAAACGCTTCAATCATGTCGTCGTACGGGACGGGTCTTTACACTCGCTCGAATGTTTGACAAGAGCTCACTGTCAATGTTGGAGACAGGGCCCTGTGGATCCTACTCTTTCTGCCACCTTGAAAGGTGCTTGGCTTCCGGCGGGACCGGAGATGATGCCATCCATTTTGAAAGAACGGACATGACCCTCACAGGATCTTCCTCCTGTCTAGCCAATCCAAAAGCACTTCCTGCGCGTCGCTCTTCTCTCAAAAGCACGATTCGGACGCCTTTTTGCCTCATACGAGACAATGGAGTCTGACAAAGCCTTTCAAATCTACCTGGCCGAATACCACGAGGCCCATTTGGCCGAGTACATTACTTTTATGATGCAGTTTCGAGCCCAGTTACAGACTCTCACTCCGTCCGACGTCATTGCTCTTTCGCCCGTGGACCTGGGAGACCTTTTACGGAAAGTGTTGCCCCATCCCGAGCCCATCGACGACCTGCCCACCTTTGAATGTCTCACCTCTTCTGAACCTTCCGAACTTTACAGTGATTACCTCGAACAGCAGGCGGCCCAAGGCAAGGGGGCCTTTCTGCAAGCTCTGTGGACGGTCTTGGCCCTTCCCAAATTGTATCGATTGGCGTACAAGGCCTGGAGGCGCATGGACCTCAACCGTTGGCCCCTTGGATTCTCTTGGCTCAAGCCGTCTTGGATGGCTGTTTTGCACTCAAATGGCCCGAAAGCGTCTTCCAAATACCCGAGACGTGTTCCATCTGTCTGAGTCCGATGCATTGGCCAGAAAAGACACATTGTGGCCATGTATTTCACATGCGGTGTTTACTGCAACACCTGGAGGTGAGGAATACCTGTCCTCTCTGCAGGGCGCCCAACCCCATACGAGCAGCCTCGTAGAGGAGGGGGACAGGGATTCCCCAGAAAAATGGGAGATGGATGACTGGAAAGGAGCATAGCTCGGGACCAGTCATTCATCTCCCATTTTTTTGGGCTACTCTCAGAGTCAAGGTTGGAAACGACAAGAAAAAAACTCTGACACAATTGTTAGAACATTGTGCAAGACCAATAAAATGTGAAAGATGAAAAGCAAATCAGGGTGACATTCCATATAGTATACAAATTGAGGGTTTGGAACAGCCATGGGAGAATGTTTGCTGGAAAGGAGCATAGCTCGGGACCAGGAATCATTCTTCCATTGGCGGGGGGTTTGGAAACGACAAGAAAAAAAAACTCTGACACATTGATTCAGACTGTGGCTGGAACATTGTGTGTAAGATTCACAATGGAAGGTTGACACATTTTTTGAGACTGTGCCTGGAACATTGTGTAAGATTCACAATGGAAGGTTAATAAAATAAAATATCGCAAAAGCCAAAAAAAAGAATGTGAGGCAAGTTTGAAATATCTTTCAGGAGCTTGACAACCAAACTCTTGGCAGAGCTCAAAAAGTTTAAAACATTCTACCTCTCTATAAAAAAAAAAAAAAAAATTTTTTTTTTTTTTTTTTTTTTTTTTAGAGAAGCTTACATGATTTAGTTTCAAAGGTTTGCTAGTAAACTTGAAAGTTGAAAGATGGCTGAACGAGGTCGAACCAACCTTTTTACACTATTGTTTTTCCAACGCCATGTATTGAAAGAAATTCTATCCACTCTTTTTCCTTGCAACAAATTTTTCAATATTTTATTTTCAACTGACATGTTTTGTACTTTAGCGTTCAACTCATATTCTTTAGCGTTCAACTCATATTCTTTTGTTTTCCATTCATATTCTTTTGTTTTCCATTCATATTCTTTTGTTTTCCATTCATATTCTTTCATTTTCAATTCATATTCTTTTGTTTTCAACTCGTCAAATTCCTTTTTCAACACGACTTTTTCCCTTTGAATCAAATCTCTTTCCTCGGCTCCCTCCTCGACATACACTATTTTATTATCGTATAGATTCAAATGCAGAGGTTCCTCCGTTTCCTCGTAGCGCGGATACAAGGGAATCACACAATTTAAACATTTCCAGCCCGTCACATGGATCGGACATTATACCATGGGTCCCGTACACGCTTGGCAGCCCAACATTTTTATTTCCCACAGTCATTTTTCTATTCCCCCTGGAAAGAGGGTACTGAGAAACGCAATACTATACGGGTGCAAGGGTCGATTGATGCGAAAATGAGACGTTTAAATTGTCAGGACCCTGGTCACACGAGGGTCCACTCACGTAGACGAGGGTTCGCACCCCACGCCAAGAGGGCAACGTCGTGAGAGGGCTTGCCTCCCATGTTCCAACAACACCCCTATTGGAATGATTCTCTGTCTTTTCTCGACATACCAACGTTGTAATGCCTACACTTTATAGGTCGCTGCTTTCCCCCAGCTTGACTAGTCTCATTGTCCCTCCCTGACCTACCTCCATTACATGGGTCGTTGCCCAGCGGGACAAGTCTCCATTTCATTTGTCCCCTCATCCAGGATGAAACTTTTTTTGTTCTCGCGCCCCATATTTTTTTTAAGAGGAAAAAATTTTCAATCAACACACCCCAAGGGACACGATTCTGACCTCCTTTCCAAAAAGGTCGTTTTCCATTTTCAATCATTTTTGGAAAGGGTCACGGTGCTCGACTATTTTTTCGACCGACTGTAGTCGTTCAGGATCTGGTTTAATTATACCATCCCGAACAATGTAGCCTAGCAAATGGACAGAATTACTTGAGTAGGTACACTTATCTTCCTTTAGAGTCAAATTATATTTCCTTGCCACAGTCAGGAACTTCTCTAAGTTGGCATCATGTTCTTTTTGATCTTTTGCACTCACAGTAACATCATAAATGAATGGATATGTAAAGGTGAGTCCTTCATCCTCAATAATTTTGTCAATGACTCTTTGGAAACAAGCTACTCCATTAGTAACTCCAAAAGGAACACGTAAAAACTGATAGAGCTTTCCACAAGCTTCAAAAGCTGTATAATGTCTCTCGCTATCCTGGATAGGAATTTGATGGTAGGCACTTTGGAGATCAATTTTGCTAAAAACCTTATATTTTGAAATTTTCAAAATTACCTCATTAATTGTTTGAGAGTAGTCACCTACCATTTTGAGCTTATGATTTTCTCCTCTAATGACAAAGGCTTGAGCCCTCCATGGTGAGTTACTTGGTTCAATGACTCCTTCCTGAAGAAGTTTCTGAACTTCCAATGCCTTAAAATTATTGTCTTTATCAGTATGACGTCTCGACTTTGTAACCAAAGGTCTACAGTCTGGATTCAAGTTAGAAAATAAGGAAACAGGAGGTACTTATGCTACAGCTCGAGAACAAATTGTTAATGGAGGTCTATTACCATCAAATCCAATTTCTACTGATGAATGTCTGTTTAGAATATCATGGCCAATCAAAACATCACTACAAAGATTTTTCATAACTAAAAGTTCCACATTTTGATAAGTGAAGTTTTCGATTTTTAAATTAACTCTACAAACACCCACTGTTTCAGTCACCATGGAGGAGTTTGCCATGGATATTTTTCCAAAATATGGTTCAATTTTTTATTTACATTTCGCCACATGTTTTTCGTTCAGAAAACTAAGAGAGTTTCCTATATCAATTAATGCACTGAGCTGAATGTTATTAACCAATGCCTTAACAATTGATTTATGGAGACAGTGAGTAAATTCCAAAATAGCTGCCAATAAGTTTGAAGAAGCCACCACATCTGAAGAATTTCTACTAGGTCTAGATTTGCACACTCGCTGGTAATGTCCCTTTTCCCCACATTTTCTGCAGATAACATCTCTAGCTGGACAATTGGTTCGTGGGTGCAAGTCATTTCCACAAAAGAAGCATTTTTGAGATCTTGAGAAGGAGGAAGCCGCTGAGGTTTCTAAGGTTTCTTCTGAAAAATCGCCAGTTTTCCTTGCTCTAGATTGTACTGGAAAAGAACTTCTTAAATAAGAAGCTGCATGCACTTCGGCTGATTCGAGGGTTCTAGCTTGCTCAAAAGCTTGATCGAGAGTCATCGATATATTTTCGAGGAGTCGTTGGCGAATGCGAGGACATTTTAATAAACCTCGTATGAAAGCATCTCTAATATACTCCTTTCGGTATTCCTCAGCCCTTACATCAGTAAAGTCACAGTCTTTGCTCAATTGGTTTAAAACTTGTAAATATTCACTGACAGTTTCTTCCGTTTGTTGATTTCGCGTCGACAAGCAATGTCTAGCAAATATAACATTACGTTTCTTTATAAAAAGTGAATCAAGTATCGCAATAGCTTGAGCATAAGTTGTGCAATCATTAATTAACTGGTAAACCTTTGAGGTTACATAATTATTCAGCAAAGGAAGTTTATTTTCTTCTGTAAGAATTTTTATGCCTCCTAAAAAGTTTTCAAAAGTTTTTTCAAATGGCGCCATTTTGTTTCCACATTAGAACACGAGGGATCGATATCGAATCTTTCCGGTTTCAGCAGTTGTTCCATTATTAAATTTGAAAACGAAACGATTCAAGAAAATTTCTAAGTTATTAAAATTGTACTATAAATAAGACAATGAGAGTTGAATGGACGGAATTAAGCTTTTAATAACTTAGAAGTGAGGTTACATGATTGCTGTTTACAGACTGTCTCATCCAGGCGTTGCCAATACAGAAAACAAAATTAAGTGATGCCAGATTACATAAGAATAATATGACAAGTACACAAAATATTTTTAATATATTTCTAGTCGCTTTTCTCATAGTTATTAAATAAATACATAGTTTTAGTTTACAGTATTAGATTTAAACTTAGTTTATATACTTCTGTTCTTTGACTTCGTGTCTTGTGTTTTTGTATACTTTTAGGCTTAGTAGTTTGTTTGTCAGAAAATTATGGATCATTCAATTGAACAAAATCTTGTATACTTAAAAATTAAGTATTAAAGAGTAGAACAAGGAGGGGCGGGGGAATTTGGCGATGTCAATCTTTTTAGCGACCGGAATCGATCGCCAAGCAACTTAATTTAGCGACAGGTCTTTTTGGCGACCGGATCCGATAGCCAAGCAATATAATTTAGCGATAGGTGTTCCGAAAATTTACGAATTGTAATTTAGCGATAAAAATAGAGATATTAATGTGAAATCAAAAGAAATATATATTTATAAAACTATCAGTAATGCATATAAAAATTGTAAAAAAATTTAAGTTAAAGGAAAATGGATTTTATTTTGTTATATGATAGTAGAGGTAAATCTGAAAATACAGCCCAAATAATTCGTCGAATCAAAGACAAATGAAACACGTGACTATTTGTTTAGCTACCATCATGTGATTATGACATCAGATGAATCGAGTTCATTATCCCCTGAACAAAACTCTTCTAATTCGCTGGGTAAGCCTCATTGGGAGAAATCTACGAACTCAAACAAAATAATATTCTCCCTTTGAAAATTCTTAGCACTTAATTTTAATAGCAAAATAATAAAATGGATCCCTCTAGAAGCAAGACTGAATATTTGTATCGATTTTAAATATTAAGTCAGGAGGTTATCTGTGTAGCTTTTTGATGTACCTTCATCTGATACGAATCAGAGGAGCGCTATATGCCCTTCATTATCCCAGAAAGAGACCGGTGTCGCAATGAAGGTTCGATGATCTCGGTGGGTTTTCTTTTGGACAGCCGTACAGATATCTCAGTCTTTGACAGAAATTTTGTGATTGTTCTGAGATATGAACACGAAATTTTAGAGCTTTGTGGTCACCTCTTGAGGAGATAGTTCCACACAGGATTAAACAACCAGATTTCTAGGCATTTCTTAAAAAGCGCATTTGGAAGGTTTTCAGGAGAGCAATTGTTCTTTCTAGAACCCTTTAGGTAGGGGGGTTAGCAACCGCCGTATCAGCCATATCAATGATACGAGTCCCCCAAGGTACAGAGGCCCCTACATATGTAAGCCAACAAATATTAAGGTGCTCCAAAAAAGGACCTCTGAGGAATTTTTGGTACAGAGCCCCCTCAGGACTAGCTACGCCTCTACATCTACATTTAAGCCCAGGAAAACACCACAATTCATAGATCAATTTCCATAGAAGTACACTTTATTGAAACTCAATTAATTTAATGTTTAATAATAAAAAATGTTGTTAAAAATTTGTATTATTGAATAACAATTTTGTATATTACATCTTTTTAATAAAACAATAAATGCAGTGTTGCTCTACTTGGAATAATTGAAAATTGTGGTAGTGAGAGAGAAGATCCACTATGTGTCAAGTTTTTTTAAATCTTAATAATATGTAATCTCTAATATTTCTAGCTAAAAGAGAGCAACAAATTGGACTGCGTCATAATAATCTTTGAAGATGAAAATAACATAACAACGAACGAATAACGAAACTCGTGCGAACAGAACAGCAAAGTATTCTGGGTGGTATACGTGGTACGTATGTTGTAGGAGAATACACTATCTGGCCAAAAATATCCGGACACCCAGTGGTATGGACTTAGAGCATCCTGAGGCACATATTAATATGATGTTGGTCTCCCTTTTGCATGAATGACAGCGTGCACACGCTTGGGAAGACTTTCCACGAATTTTTGATATGTGACCATAGGAATTGCCTTCCAGGCGTCCATCACAGCTGAAGTGAGTGCTTGCAGTGAGGATGGTCGATTTGGCTGGCTACGTAATCTGCGCTCTAATTCGTCCCGAAGCTATTCTATGGGATTTAGATCAGGGCTCTGAGAAGGCCAGTCCAGTTTTTAACACGCTTTTATAAGTTTCATTTGCATGTAACGGAATCTTATAACTCGATTTTCACCCACTTAAAAAGGTTAAATTAATTTGAAATTTTGGACACTTGTCAAGAACCGATGACAATACAATAATTTCATAATTTTGTTCCATTGTCCTCATCAAGATCGTCAGGAATCACGATAATCAGATTTGGCGACTAATTCCATATACAATTTCCAGATTTGGCGACTAATTCCAGATTTGGCGACTAATTCCAGATTTAGCGACTAAAAGAAAAAGGTGTAACCCTACAGCGAGTGTTTTTAATTTAAAACTATTTATATGCAAGTATAAAATACACTTGTGGTTAATAAAAATAAAAATAAAAAGTGTTCTGTATGTGAGAAAGTGGAGGGTGGGTGTGTGTTATCAGTTTCTTACTGTAATATAAACATTTTTCTGAAAATGAAAAAAAAAAGGCTTATGATGTGAAAAAAATAATTTATCTTCTAACTGCTAAATATTTTTTATTTTTATAAAAAATGATACGAATTAACATTATAGCAATGCGTTTAAAAGGTGATAATACGATTGACACTTAATATTACCATGTTTTTATTAACTGGCTTTCTTTAATGTCTGTCCGGGTGGAATTTTGTAATTGATTAAACTGTGTGACTTTCCGATGAGTTACAGATTTCAAATTTGGACCATAGCTCAGAAGTAAAAGACAATGCTTCAAAATGTGAAAAAAGATTTTAAAAAAAAAAACGAAAAGGAAGAATCTTATAGTTTTTAGTCCGTTATAAAAACATGGTGCATTAATTTTTTTTAATTCGAACTTTTTCACACTTTTAATTGTTTGACCTGTTCTATAGAGACGGAATATAATATAACCCCCGATACAGGACTCACCCCAGGTTCCTTAAGCGGAGAGAATGAATACACTTCAGAACCTTTAATTATTATCTGTTGAAGAGCAAGACTAATTCCAGCAGCCACGTAATTCCGGCTCCAAATATCAAACTCAAGGATAAAATCAACGATGAATAAACGATAGTTTTATCAACTAAAAAACTCTCTTTTATTGTAGATCTAACTGAAATATGAAAAATAAATTATAGTTTAAAAAAAACTAAAAAACACACTTTTCTACTGAATCGAACTAAAAAGTTTTTAAAAAAATTCTTAATATAAGAATAAAATGATGAACGAGAAAAATTAATGTCATTGTGGTTAAAGCGTGGGGTGCAATTTCGGAATTGAAAGGTTAGAAACTATAACAATTGATATATTTATAGAACACCCCACGCTTTTACCACAATGACATTAATTTTTCTAGTTCATCATTTTATTCTTATATTAAGAATTTTTTTTTTTACTTTTTAGTTCAATTCAGTAGAAAAGCGTGTTTTTTAGTTTTTTTAAAGTTATAATTTATTGAACACCCATTTCGTCAAACCACGTCTGTGCAAGCCTCGGTGTGTGAATGGAGCAGTTATCCTGCTGGAAGAGAAATGGGCCTTCCCCGAAATATTGCCATAGAGTTGGGAGTGCAGCATTGTCCAGAATGTCCACATACATCTCAGAGTTCATGTTTCCAATCACAGGAACTAACGGAACCAGGCCAAACCACGAGAAACACCCCCACACCATTATGTTTCCACCACCAAACTTAACAGTCGGCACAATGCAGTCACTAAAGAAACGTTCGCCGGGTATCCGCCAAACCCAGACACGTCCATCTGACTGCCAGACTGTAAAGCGAGATTCATCACTCCAAAGAAAAGTTTTCCACATGTCCACAGTCCAATGACGGTGAGCTCTACACCATTGCAATCGATGCTTCGCATTCTATGAAGTGATGTTTGGCTTGTGAGCTGCTGCACGACCATGGAATCCCAAGTTTTTTAACTCTTGACGGATAGTCCTGCTGCTAATACTAATTCCTGATGAACTTTGGAACTCCTGAGAAATTTCCACCAACGAGGACTTGCGATTTTGTTTCACTACCCTTTTCAGAGTTCTGCGGCTGCGTTCACCAAGTATTTTCGGCCGACCGGTTCGTTTTTTTTTTGCCGTTTCACTGCCTCGACGTTTCCACTTCACAATTACATCACTCACAGTAGATTTAGGCTTCTGTAGAATGTCCACAATCTCACGAACTGATTTCCCACAAAGGTGGCATCCCACTATACTGCCACGATCAAACTCGCTAAGCTCCTTTGACTTACTCATTACCTCACAAACGCATAAATACAATCTGACAAACAACTACCAACACTTTTATAGCTTTCAATTACGTATCAAATTGCGTCACTCGCCAGAACCCCTTTTTAAGGGGTGTCCGGATACTTTTGGCCAGATAGTGTATTTCTTGGTGCGCTATTTTTTTTGTCCGTAAGACCCGATCAAACTTTTTCTTAAAGCACATTTTGGATTGTATGAATTGAGCGCAAGGGATTTTAGTCTTAAAAAGGCTCCACCAGCCTGTTTTTTTTTTTGACAAATATGTTTTCCATTTTCAATCAATTTACTATTACTATTTTCAACCAAAATTGCATAATTCTTGAATAATTTTCAACGTATTAAATGATACATTTCACTTTTAGAGTAGTAATTTGAAGATGCAAAAACTTTTATATTTGAGTACTTATGTATAATACTGTCGACCAATTTCGTCAAATCAGAAAACGTCACTAATTGCTGTCATCGTATACACGAACAGACTTAGTGTTTGTACTTGTTTAGGAACAATTTCCCACTGCTGGCTACATATCAAGGTTTTTAATAACGTCTTTTCATTTGACTAATTAGTCGATGGTATAATACATAAGTACTCTTATATATATATTTTCTACTTTGATATTATTTTTAAGTGGGGGATAGTCTTCATCCTGAGGTAGTCTTACAATATATCGCTCAATCTTTTCTTTTGTTACAGTTTTTACACTGGCCGGCCGGGTGGCGTGGTTGATTTGTCGCTGGCCTTCTGCACCCAAGGTTGCGGGTTCGACCCCGGCCCAAGTCGGTGGATTTTCGTGATGAAGAAAATCGACAGTGGCCATGTCATATGATTATACGGCATGTAAAAGATTCCTAGAGTGTCTGTTTGGACGCTTTTAGCAAAATTAAATCCTAGTAACGGTTCGCATCGTTAGAGCTCAGATGCGAACTTTGTGGAGGAAACTGGGTGTCAAAATTACCTGCGGTGGTTGGTATCCGCCTATATGGCGCCCCACTAGAGAGTGATACCAGCTCCTGGGGATGTACTAGGTCTGCAATGGTAAAAATACTAATCCGCAGCCCCATTGGATTAAAAAAAGTTTTCGGAAGGAAATCAAACCATGATTTTTCTCGTATTGTTAAATTCTTGCACCAGTTTTTTTTTTAATTCTCGGAAAATGTAGGCCCTATATAATGGATATATCTTAGCATAAAACAAGTCAATACTTTTGTGGAAATATCATTTCACGCACACCTATTAGACCGTCTTAATTTTGTTTTATGGCTACTATTTTTTTTCATTAATCTTCTAACATTCCACTGAAATAGTTTGAGACCATATGTTTCGTCCAATTTATAATAAAACAGGTTAGTTAAAATAATTCATAACCACACAAAACTTGACATTCTAAACCTTTTTATTTACATCACACTGTTGCCATTCACATAAAATCATAAATCTTTTTCGTTTACAAAACCGTTTCACTACAAGTTGAGTTGTTTCATCTATTATTATAGACTTCTTAGAGTTTTGAATTTATTTTAGTTTAAATGCATTAAATTACATCTCGTGGTTATGATAAAAATATTTGTTAAATTCGCGACACTCTCACCTTTTGAATTTACATGGATATGAGAAAATCAAAACATTTTTTTCACATTAATAAATTTTTTAGAATAAAAAGTGCAATCATCATAACGTTTGGTTTTTATAACTTTTCTACCTCATTTAGTTTTTATTTCTAAATTTACATTATCCCTTTGGTTATTGCAATCATTAAATTTTGAATGATTGCCTTTTACATTTTTAAACAGTTCACAGTTATAAAATTTTACTATCACTGTTAAGTTCTAAATAATACAACCGTTTTAATGGACGTATCAATTCTCCCATTCGGGTTTTGACACCACATCTCCAACCCTCACTTGTTTCAAACCAACTTTGTTGATCTGTTGATGAACGAGAAGACTCAAGTATTCATCTCTAATTCTATTCCTTAGATCATTTCTCAATCTTTACTGACACCTGAGTCTCTGGGTGAGACTAACGTTATCATGTTGTCCAGACCTGGTACTCCTACCGTTTGAATATCTTGAAGGAACGTAGAGGGTGTGGGAGGTGTTAAGTCGTCTGGATCTTCGGATAAATAGTTGAGAGATCTTGAACTAATCCACATCCAATTAATCCAAACTCAAGTCTGTGTATAAGTCCAATGAAAAGTTATCCCCCCAAAGTCCTCTCCAATCAATAGTTCTATTTCAGGAGAACATTCTCCATATAATCAGCTATCAAGATTTTCTTTCTCTTAGTTCTTTATTCCACAATCCTCTTTTGAAACTAGAAATTTTTCCACAGATAGATAACTGATCCAAAACCTGTATATCAAGAGAACATTTCCCAATGGGTGACTTAAGCTTAATTTTATACAGACCGTGATCTTTCACTTGTGTTTTAATACCACCACAAACAATGAATGGAATAAACTTCTTTTACTTACAGGTACAAGTACTAATTTTTCGTGGTCTTTTTCAATATGTGCGAATTCTGAGAACCACTGTCAATTAATGCTCGAACACCCTTCCGTTTTTCTTTGGCTCCAATATTTACAAATATAGTTTGCAGTAATACAGCTTCAGAACATTCTTCGGCGATCAATGTGTTGCTCGAGTTGATCATCTCATTTGTTGAAATCTCTCTTTTATTTACAGATTATTCAAAACACATGATTATATGGTGCCGTTTAGAACAAATCATACACTTGATTTTCGATTTACAATCCCTTGCTCTGTGACTACCCTTGAAACAAACATAACACGCCTTCTTATTACTTATAGCTTCCTTTTTCTTGTCTAAAGACCAATTTTGTGCTAAGAAGCAATCCTTACTTTCTGCGAATCTGTCACAGAACACACAATGAAGCTGTCTTTTTGTCATTTTACCCGAAAATAAAATACTTGCAGTGGGCACTGTCTCATCTAAATTTTGTTTTTTCTTACTCTTTAAATTACCATTGTTGAATTCAATTATCATTCCATTTCTAGCAAGCTGCAAGCGTTCTTCACCCTCTACTTCACGTTTCAAAAAATAAAGTAAATTCTTATTCCCATAACCGCCTCTTAATTCGTTTCTGCTGTTAAATTTCACAGCCAGTTCTAATAAATTCTTCGAGGATACATGATTCAAAAAGAGGGAATAAAATAGCTTCATATTTTTCACTTGTTATTCCTATTGACTCTAAGGATCTCAAATGGGATTCTAATTTATCATACAAATAAGAAATATTTGACTTACCCCTTCTTTCTGTTGCATTCTGTATAGCTCGCGAGCATAAAATTCTGTCAACAATTCTTCTCTCCCAAATCTGTTTTTAAAGCTTCAATTGCATTTTCATAGTTTTCAGAGGTTGGAGGAAAACTTTCAATAACTTCAAGAGCTCTACTTCCTTGCACCATGCATTGTAATAAATATTGAAATTTATCCTCTGGTGCCAAATCCTGGTCAGTATATATACTTTGAAATTGGCACCAATTCCTTGAATTGGTGGCTCAATTCACCACAGAAATGTAATTCAATTCTGGTAGGCACATTTTTCTTTTTTCATTTGGCGATGAAATTATTGATTCAGCTGTTCTGTTGAAACACATTTTATTTAAGAAGTGTTCATTTTTTACTCTCACTAAATCCATTTTCTCTCGATATTCTTCAATTTTACTATACTCATTTTTGAATTCTTCACTGTTCCGATATTATTCAAAATTATATCACCATAGTCTTTTAATTCACTGTAAATACGATTTAAAGTTAAAAATTTCGTGTTAACAACTTCCCCATTTAGCCATTCTTTTTCGAATTTCTCTATTAAGCTATTTACAATCTTCGTAAACACAGCGCGAACCGAATTTCGCTTTCTCAATACATCCTCCATAACCATGATGTCAAGTTTATTATTATTTTTAATAACCACAATTAACCTGTTTCCATATCACGTACTTGGTCACTAAATAGTTTCGTCCAATTTATAATAAACACATTAAAGTAGTTAAAATAATCACAACCACACAAAACTTGACATTCTATATCTTCGTTTTATTTACATCACACTGTTGCCATTTACATAAAACATAAATCTTTATGGTTTACAAAATTGCTTCATTACAAGTTGAGCTGTTTCAATTATTATTATAAACTTCTTAGAGCTTTGAATTTATTTTAGTTGAAATATATATATTAAATTACACACTCTCGCACGTGGTTATGATATGATTATTTGTTAAATTCGCGACACTATATGTCGACTTCCAATAGAATTTGAATATCAAAAATGCTTCATATTTTGATTTTTTAAAATATCACTTTTAAAAGATAGAGGGCACTTTTTTTTTTGCTACATCCACAGATGTATTATTTATGATAATTCGATAAATAGGACGATAGAAAATTGAACTTTAAAATTGTAAACAAATGTTATGTAACTAATATTCAGGTACACTTTCTTCAAAATCCCTTTTTGTATGTTATATGTATTGTAAAATATTAATTTGTCTATACAAAGAATGTAATCTTTCCGTATTATATGTGTGATCAAATTTAACTAAAATTCTACATTTTTTGTGCAAAAATTAAGAAAAATTTAAATGATTAGTTACAAAATTAAAAATTTTTTTTTTAAATGTTAATTATGTCTAGTTTTGCATTTATAAATAATCAGTGAAGTTCTTAAAATGTAAATCAAGTGAATATAGTACAAAATCGCTCTTGAAAGTTATCCTGAATTAATTACACAGCTTGTAAAATACATTTCATTTTTCCTAACTGCTTATTTTTAACATTTGAATACTCATATAATAATCATGAATGAATACTCATGAATTTATAACTGCTGTTTTTACTTCAAAATAAATAAATATTAATATGTATGAGTACAAAACCAGCATTTCATAAAAACAGAGTTCCATTTAAATTAGTGATTAAATTAATTTTTAAATTCATCAAAGACATTTTCTTTGTGTATTTTATAGCAATAAAAATATGTGTAAGGAATTCTGTAATATCCTGCAAAATTGATGCTCAAAATGAAGTGAAAATATCCAAGTGTAAAGTCAATTTATAACAGACATAAAAGTTTGATATTTTTAATGGAAGATGTTGGGAACCTTTGATAACACGGATTGATGAAGTAGGGAAAGAGGGAGCAATTAAAAAGACTTCTAAATAATCTAGAATTTTAAATTTAGAATTAAAACACTGAAAAATGACGCAGAATAATCCAATTAATTATGACATGGCTTTATATTATATTAAAAAAATATTATTTTACAAATCATAGATGAAAGTATTTTTATTTGCAATTTTCTCAAAATGCATTTTTTGGAGATTCCGGTACGCTTTTCTCAAAATCTCCTTTATCTATAGTGCTGGTATTTTACATATTACAAGATTCACAAATTTTTAATAAAGTGAATGAATTTGTTTTCAAATAACCATTCACAAATTTCAGATATAGCACAGTCTGTGTATAAAATTTAAGGCTGTTTTCGGCCAATGTTAAAGGATAGGGATCAAACGGGAAGTATATTTGCCGGCAGGAAAAAGCTCCAACAATAATAAAAATTTCTATGGGTATAAAAAAAATTATTGTTTAGAGGATAGTGTTCTTTGAATTTTGATTTTTGAAAAAAATACGCAGTTTTCAGCATTATTACAAAATGGAATTTGAGTTTTCTATGTTAAAGTATAGGAAGCGAAAACGCGAAGCACATTTTAACAGAAACAAATTTATTTTTTCCGAGTAGAATTAAACATTATATAAGAAAGCATGCTTCCCTATTTTGACTGGTGTAGCCAGAATTTTGTTTTATGTTTTTATTAATTAACTTCTTTTTTATTTTTAAGTTAGTTTTGAATTATTTTTGGCCTAGTTAGGACTATCTCAAACAGATGGCACCACCACGTTTTGTAAATCGAATTTATTCTTGGCTACGAATACATAATTTTGGCGATATCTTTCTGAAATATAGTCGCCAACTGAAATTATGGTAACGTGCACATTGTGACAAATAGTGGACAATAAAGAAGATTTATGATGTAGTGAGATTTAACATCTCAAATCTGATGAACTTTTCCATTTACGAATGTTTTAAATATTTTCTGCATGTGTGCTTCAAAAAATTAATTTATATAAATAATTTATAATTATGCTGCTTAGATTTTTCTTTTGCCAGTTATTGAAGAAATGCATATAAAAATATTTAAATTCTGTGAAGCGACTGAATGAAAAATTGAAAGTATACTTATTTTATACATGACCCCCCCCCCCCCCAAGTTGAAAATTGACTAAAGAACACAAATTTCTATTCCTTGAAGCTCACAATTTAAAATTTTAATCTAATTATTGTAATGCAATTATTATTTTCTTTTTAACTAACAAATTCCCCCCCCCCTCCATCGAATAGATTTTATATTTGACGTACAATTTTACCATTAAACGAGATTGGAACAATCATTAACCAAATCTTGTTTTCTTATTAAATTAGCAGAAACTTATTTTTTCAATTAATTTTCTCCAATTCTAAGCCGCATCCCAAATCCTCAGTCCGTTTTTGTGAAAAAAATTAAAAATGTGTAAAATATGTTATCAATATATGATATATTTACGAAACAAAAAATGGCCGCGGTAGCCTAGTGGTTAAGATAACGGACTCGTGGCTGGCATTTCATGAGTTCGAGCCTAGTACCGCCGTGTAGGGAAGCGATGCACGAGTGAGTGAATATTAACGTCACACCGTTCAGCTATACTAATGGTTTTTGGCGGCGTTCCTCGTTATTTTGAACAATGGTCAAGTGACGAGGACAACACCTGAGCTGGCACCACTTCTCCTAACTACCCCACCACACCAATGGGAGGACGTTTGAGCACTCGACAAATTTAACGTGTAGCGTTCCCCAACACGGCGGGTCTTTAGTAGTACTGGGCTCAAACTCGTGACATGCCAGCCACGACCCGATACCTTGACCACTCGGCTACCGCGGCCCAAAGCGAGTAGCTGATCAGTGCGACGTTAATATTCACTCACTCATTTTACGAAATAAAAAAATAATAAAGGTGAAGTAATAAGAGAAATGAAAATAATTAATTTATTTTACCAGTATTAAAAACTTTTAAAAATAAACGAGAACCTGTAATTTTTTTTCTAACCGACAGTATCTTGTTCAATTTTCCCCTCTGATGAGTTTTTCCGACTTCGATTCTAAGCTGCACCCGATTTTTAGTAGCATAAGCATCGGGGGGGGGGGGGAGTGCGGTTTAGATTCGAATAAATATGGCAATATCGTGATTTTTAAGTCTCTGTATCTAAGTTTTTTTTTAATTGAAAATTACTGTCTGTTTTTTTTTTTTTATGATTGAACATTTTCAATAACCTGGTCAGTTCTTGACTAAATTTTTAATACAATAGTCGCTGTGCTTCTTTGTGGAATGCATTTTAAACATATTAAATTTAGAATTAAAGTTAATTCAAAATATATCCATTTTAGTTAAATATATTGTTCAGTGTAAGTGTATGAGATTGTAAAGCGCCCTCTAGCGCTCATAGTGATTCAGTGTACTCTTAGACTCCAACGAGTGAGGAGTCTGAGTCGAGTAGTTCCGAGAGAATAAAAATCAGTCCACTGAAGGAGATCTTTTATTTCAACATGTGTGTGTCTCTCTCTATAACTGAGCTATCGACGACCCCACATATATCATAAAATTTTTAAGTAGTAAATTTTTTATATAACTTTTTCAATTTTTACCGTATGAACAGATATTTGCTGCTCAAAGGAGTTTTTCTTTTAGTACTATAGCTAAGATATTGATTTTTATTACTAGAGTTTATTTTTAAATTAGAAAATAAAGCATTCATAACAAGATGACCTGCTGAATAAACTTCTAAACACCCTAATTTTAAAAAAATTAAAACTTAATTTTCTAAATATTTAAACGGTGTTTTCATTTTATAAACGCAATTATACATAATTTTTAGAAGACTTTTAAAATGAATTATTATTTTATTAACGAAAGGAAAATATAACTGTAATAATTAATAAATTTTGCTTTTTTAATCTCGCAATTGCTCGATTTTTTATTGGTAAGAAGTTTTACATTTTTCATCTTTTTTTATTAATCATTTGCTCAGAAAAACTCATAAGAGCTATTTATCCCTTTTTATGGGGGGGGGAGGGGGGAATGTTGAATCTATCAACTAGAAAACTTATGTCAATCTAATTATACAAAGCTATTTTACTATAAATTATTGTTTTAAAACAATCTGTTACTCAGTTTAATCACTGTGATAAATTACTTTGTTTAATTGCAGTTTTGTTATCCTCAAAACCGTTTAAGCCTTCCAAAGGCATCTCGTCATATCATGATGTCAATATGTCATGGGAATTTCACTTCAGATGGGACCAGAAAACACTTGTTGGTCTGAAGTCTTTAGAAAGAAGAGAAAAGTACGAAAGGGGGGGGGGTGAGAAATAGGAAACTTTTATTGCTGTGTACTAAAACAGAAAAGAGAGGAAAAAGCAGTAGGGGATGTGTGACGGAGGTCCCAGCTTTCAGTGATTTTTGAGGTCTTCTAATTGGATGGCATTGAATAATCATTCCCACGGAAGTAAAAATTTTTTCTCATCTCAGTCGCTTTTGAAATTTAGAGTAGGAACCTTTACTTCTTATAGAAGTTGTTTCAACTCATCTTCCTTTTTTTAATTTTTCTAAAAATGCCTTTGAAAAATAAGAGTAATAGAGCTCGTAAGCATCCTATGATAGGCAGTATTCAAGTCTTTGAACAATGCAGAAAGGCAATATATGTCTAGTTTAAGAGAGAGGCTTGCGGATCAAAGATAGCCTTTGACCCCAGATTGGACATTCCTTTTCAGTATGAAGGAAAGGTTACAGAGTCAGAGCGGACTGTGTAACACTGTTCGCTTACACTTCCCGCTCTGGAAAGCTGGGTTGGCAGAGAGGATATTCTTGTATCTATTGTGTTGTTTCCCTGATCAGTCACATGTCATCTGTTATACAGTTTCGCCCTTCCTTATTCTGTTACTTACTATTAATTTTTAGATATTTCTCTGAAAGTTTTTATTTTATTGAACTTCGCTATATTTAAAACGCATTCGCACTACAACATCTTAACAATTTAATATAAATAAAAAATTTATTCTATTCTTGTAATTCGATAATCGTGCAAAAAAAAAAAACTTCGGTAAAAAAAAAAAAACCTGTTATCACACGTGAAAGATATTTGCCACTTAAAATACCGTTTTAAATTATATTTGTGATTTTAAAAGCATTAATTAATTTATTTATTTGCCCCCTTTATCTGTTCTAAGATGGGGGGGGGGAGATGTGTCCGCTCTAACCACGTCCTCTTTACCCACACCCCCGAAGAAGGAACTGGTATAAAGAGACAGTAGATGTTACTTTTAACAATCATTGAAACAAATTAAGAAAATGTATTATTTAGAATAGAGAAATCGGTCCATCCTCTCAATACTGAAAAAGCAAATCCAAATGGAATCCAGCGTAATATTATTAATTATTTTGAAATTATAATAATTAATTTAATTACAACTGATATATTATCCCTTAAGGTTTACTACTTCGTTTTAACATATGAATATTATTGCTGTATATAAATTAGATATAAGTGATATTATTAGAACATGTAAGAACAAACATTTTTTAACGCAGATAAAATTTTCGATTCCGTATTTAAAGCAATAGACCTTTCACACTTATTATTTTTTTTAGAAAAAGGCGAAATTAAATATATATTTAAGAAATAAAAGAAGTTTACTTTCTACTTTGTAGAATCTATGAATAAATAAGAATTATTCGAAAGAAATGTTTTATATATCAGAGAAAAAAAAACCAAAATTTTTTACTATTTTGATATTTTTTTCTGATTGATGATTGTTATGCATCTTCCAAAACTAATAAGATTGGAAATTTTTGAAGCAGTAGGAATATTATTTTTTGTGAGAGAAGGGGATAAAAGAATAAAAACAAAATTCTCCCCAAAAGACACCATACTTACCAATTACATAGAATTTATTTTTACATGACAAATTATGAAGATGTTTATTTGTAAATTATATGTCAGCTTAATTCTGGAAAATACAACATATAGTGTTCTATGGTACTATATTTATTCGATAAGAGTAAAATTCCTTCATATTTCAGTCCATTTTTAATACAACAGATTGAAACATGAAACTTAATTTTTCACTACTGTATATCTACCTTTTTTTCTGTTTCGTTCTCCTCAACATTCATATAGTGCAGTGGTCTTCAAACTGTGTTTCACGAACCCTGGGGATCTCAAGGTTACCCAAGTCACAATAAACAATCGAAAAGGAGATTATAAATGTGTATGTAAAATATATTGAAGTTTGTATAACTACAAGTATCTTTTTATAAAAAGCTCATTTCATCATTAAAATTTTAAATTATATTTGTACTCTGTTTGTAGTTCTATTTGTAAATCTGTCGAGAGCCTAAATGCCCTCCCGTTGGTGTGATGTGGTAGTTAGGAGAGGGGTTACTAGCTCAGATGTCGGCCTAGTCACTTGACCATGGTTCAAAATTACGAGGTCCGTCGCCAAAAGCCCTCAGTACGATGTTAATGTATACTCACTCACTCATTTTACGAAATAAAAAAAATAAAGGTGAATTAATAAGTGAGCGATTCATTTATTTCACCAGTATTAAAAACTTTTAAGAATAAACAAGGACCTGTAATTTTCCGCCCGACAGTATCTTGTTCAATTTTCCTATCCGATGAATTTTTCCGTCTTCGATTCTAAGCTGCACCCAATTTTTAGTAGCATTAACATCGGAATAAAAAGGTGCGGCTCATACAGATTCGAACAAATATGGCAATATTGCGATTTTAAAGCCTCTGCTTTTTTTCTATTCAAAATTACTGTCTGCAGTGCCAATTTAAGCTCATTTCGGGCCTTGAGAGCAGAAGATCCATAGGCTCCCTTGGCACTGGAGAAGCGAAATTTATAACTAGAAAACCTGGTTAAGTCCAGCCTATCCGGGCCCTTCCCGGCCCAGGGCCTCCACCCCAAGTGCCCAATGGATAGACTGACACTGACTGTCTGGTATTTTCTATCATTGATTATTTTCAATTCCCTGGTCAAGTCTGACTAAATTTTTTAATAGATGCTGTGGTTTCTTTGCGCAATACATTTTACACATAAAAAAATTCAGAATTAAAGTTAATTCGGAATATAATATATCCATTGTAGTTATAAATATGTAATAAAATTTTTAAGTAGTATAATTTTCATAAAATTCTTTTAGTACTATAGTTAAAATATTGATTCCACTGAATAAACTTTTAAAAACACCTGCTTTTAAAAATTAAATTTTCTAAATATGTAAAAGGTGATTTTATTAATTCACGACAAACATTGTTCCGAAGTCTCTAGGAAAGAAGAGAAAGGTACAAAAAAAAAAAAAAAAAAAAGGAAGGGGGTGAGAGTAGGAAACTTTTATTGCTCTGTAATAAAACAGAAGAGAACAGAAGAAACTGCAGAATGTGAGGAGGGCAGGGAGTCCCCGCTTTTGGTGATACTTGAAAAGTCTTCTGATGGGGTTTTGCATAGGACAGGGGTGGCCAACGCAAACGACCTTGCGGGTCACTTCGGAAAAACTTTACAATTTCGCGGGCTACATATAAAAATATATATCCCTATGGTAGATTTGGATTCATTACAAGCATTTATTGGAGTAAAAATTTAAAACAGAACGAATTATCATTGTTTTCATTTTTATATGTATACAAACATAGATAGTATAATAATGATAATGCAATGAATCAAATAGTATTGTTTAAATTTGTTTGAATTAGTCTCCAATCTAGAAATGGTACATGCAATAAGTCGCTAAAATTGGAAGGGGTGTATGGACTTAGTCGCCAAATCTGAAAATCGTTATTCCTGTTGTTCCTGATCAGGACATTGGAACAAAATTATGAAATTATTGTGTTGTCATCGATCCTTGACAAGTGTGCGAAAGTTCAGCTCAATCGGTTATAGATATCAGCTTCAAAATTGAGTTGCAAGATTCCACTTGAACAAATTACATGCATTGCGAGTTAAATAAAAGTTTGTAAAAATACTTCGAAGTATACTTGGAGGTGTAAACGATAACAATAGCTGGAGAAGAAGATACAATTTTGAATTATATAGAACTTATAAGCAGCCTGACATCATTAAATACATAAAAATAAATAGAATGAATTGGATGTGGCCCATATAATTCGAATGTCAGATGATATTGTCGTCAAATAGTTACTTTTTTTTTCTAATGGGGCTGCGTATTGGTATTTTTTTACCTTTGCAGACCTAGTTCATTCCCCAGGAGTTGGTATCACTTTTTAGTGCGGCGTCGTATAGGCAACACCAATTGCCGCAAGTAATTTTGACGCCTAGTTTCCACCCCAGATGGAGGCACCTGAGCTCTGACGATGCGAAATTGAATTTAGAAATTCAATTTTGCCGAGAGCACCCAAGCCAAATGGGCACTTCAAGGGATTTTTTACATGCCTATAATCATACGACATGACCGCTGTCAATTTTCTGCATCATGAAAATCCACCGACTTGGGCCGGGGTCGAACCCGCAACCTTGGGTGTAGAAGGCCAGCGACAAACCAACTATGTCACCCAGTCGGATCAAATAGATACTGAAGTTTAAAGTGATTGGGATTTCTGAAGCGTGAAAGACCAAGGCTGAGATGGACAGACTCATTGGAATCAAACTTTAGGGCAGTGCCGGTTTAAGCTCATTGCGGGCCCTGGTTGAAGCAGATCTACGGGCCCCCTTGGCACCGGTAGATCGACGAATTTATAACCAGAAAATCTGGTTAAGTCCAGCTTATCCGTGCCCCTTGGCGTCAGCCCCAAGCGCCCAGTGGATAAACCGGCACTGCTTTAGGATTATAAATGAGAAAACTTGGAGAACGAGAGGTCACTGAGGAGGATTCTTCAAAGGAAGGCACTGGCCCACGAGGGGCTGTCTGGCCAGATATGGTGATGATAGCTCATTTTGATGATTACATCAATAGTAATAAATTTGTCTTATGTACCTTGTTTTCATAACCATTTTCATGCATTGTCGTCTATTTCTGAGCTATAATCCAAATTTCAAGGTCTTCGGGAAGCTAGCTTAAAATCTATTACAAAACTCCACCCGGACAGACATACAAGAAAACGAGTTAATAAAAAACATGGTAACCTGGGGGCTTCTCTTTGACCCCAGAGCCACGAGACGCAACTTGAACCGTGCTATCAACAGGTGGTCTTTGTTTGTGAAAATTCGTGTAAGTTCCGGAGCTAAAAGGCCCTTTGTCGAAATCGGGGTCCCCTGTTCGGGGTCCAGGGTTCGAGACTAGAACTTCTTTTTTAGCATTTTCATGCATTGTCCTCTACTTCTGAGCTATAGTCCAAATTTCAAGTCTCTAGCTCATCGGGAAGTTAGTTTAAAATCAACTACAAAATTCCACCCGGACAGACATACAAGCCTCTTTGGGGGCCCGGGTTCGAGACTAGAACTTCTTTTTTTTTTTGCATTTTCTTTCATTGGCATCCACTTCTGAGTTATGGTTCATATTTCAAGTCTCTAGCCCATCGGGAAGTTAGTTTAAAATCAATTACAAAATTCCACCCGGGCAGGCAAGAAAGCGAGTTAATAAAAACAGGGTAAACGACGCTGAGATATTCTGCAAGATTGAATTTAAATTTCTGATTCCAAATAACATAAAAGTCCAGACATCTTCGTTCTAATCATTTTAAAAGCGAATATCATCCAATTATATATTTTCAATGTGTAAATTTCCTATTTATGATGAATATGTATGTTCTCTTGAGAATTTTTTTAAAGTTATTTCATTTTTAATTTTAAAAAAATTTGGAACTCGAGAGAAAAAAAATCTACTGCAGTTCATAATTCATAAATCAGTTTTTATTATATTTATTTACAATAACAGTACAGAATTATATAGATTACAAATAAGAACACATCTAAAACAGTTATATACAAAACATGAAAAATTACATATATTTACACATACATACAAATCACAACATAGAAAAATATTAAAACTTCGCATTTTTTATTCTTTGGATTTATTTTGGGGGGAAAAAATACATCATAAATATGAAAGGAATGAAAGTAGTAGAATATCAAAATATAAAGGAGGCGTTTTTTCATGTAAATTACACAAGAAAGCAATTTTTTGTAACTGTTTTGCAAAATAAAAACTGACTGGTCAGCTAAAATAATAAATAAATATTATTAAAATAATTTTAAAAATCATCACTGTGCAAAAGATCTAAATAATAAACAATATTTAAATTCATTGAATGTTTACAATGTAAGCATTTTACTTCTTTTTTCATTAGATAAAATTAATTTTTTCCACACACACACACACACACACACACACAGCACAGTGACCAAAATAAATTAAACTTATTTTTAAAGCAATATATTTACTAATTATGAAACAAGCAGAGGAAAAAAAAATTGAATCGAGATGTATCTTGTTAACTGATGAAGTTCTATTCGATATTCAATAATTTTTTTCGTTGCTTATTAAGTTCAAAAGGGAGGGGGGAAAACATGTTAATAATAATAATAATAATAATAATAAAAACTCAAAATTTAAAATTTTGAGTCAACTTTTTCAACTGTGAAGAAATATTAGAAATATAGGAGCACTTTTGTCTTGAGAAAATGAGAAAAGGAATTTTTTTAAAAACTTAAATATCAGATCTTTTAAACGAATAAATAAAATAACTTTTTCAAAGAGTAAAAATAATAAATTATAGTTTAAAAAAACTAAAAAACACCCTTTTATAGTTAATCAAACGAAGTTGTAACTTAATCTTTTAGTCGCCAAATCTGGAATTAGTTGCCAAATCTGGAAATGGAATCTGAAATTAGTCACCAGGTGCGGAATGAGATCTGAAAATGGGAAATCGTTAATCCTGATGACTCTGATCAGGACAATGGAACAAAATTATTAAATTATTGTATTATCATCGATCCTTGACAAGTATGCAAAATTTCGAATTAATCTGGACTTTTAAAGTGGGTAAAAATTGAGTTCAAAGATTCCGTTCCATACAAATGAAGCTTATAAAAGGGTGTTAAAAAAGGAATTGATTTAGAGATTCACAAGGTACTCATATGAATGAATAAGAGATTATTTTAAAAAGTAAAAATATAAATCCATAGAATAAATATATGCTATACTGAAAACAAAACATATTGAAATGCTTAATGTAATAAAGATTCAGAGGTAGAAGTAGGAGTATTTATGACATTAATCTCTTTCAATGATACAATAAAGGCAAATTTAAGAGGACAATAAAAAGTTCCTTATTAAGTAATTTAACAAGGTTCACATCTATTAAAAATTCTACATTACTTTTCATAAATAAGAATGAACAAAGATTTACCAAATAAGGTCGCAAAAGTATTTCATTTAAATAGGGAACAATCTTTATAATTTTGAAAAATTATACACAGTATTGGGACTTGATACACTTTGACTGGTTAAAAGTAAAATGTTTTTGTGAACTATGAAAAATAAGAATCGTTTAAAAGAGAAGAGTGAACATCTTAATAGTAGAGCATATACTAGATTTAATACGAAAACACACCCGAGGAAAAATTTAGAACATAATCTCTTCATTCTCAATAATTTTCTTAAACTTAAAACATTATATTTTTTGCTAAAATCTTATTATTTTGCTTAAATTAGATAACTGCAATCCCATGTTTCCTGTCAATTAGTTCATACGTTTCGCTGTTGCCAATTTTTGCTTTTTGTAGAAACTTTGCTTTAAAAAGCATAACGTCCAAAGGTAAACAAAATGCACTTGTTTTAAAAGTACACTTGTAATAAATGAATTTTTTTTTTTAAATTATGAGAATTTGTGTTTTTGATGAATTTTTATTTTTTAACATCTTTACCCAATTATCGAATTCGAAATTTTATCTGAATTTTAAAAGTAGAATAAGAGAGAGAGAACAAATCTAAGTTTTTTATTCAATGGAGAACACGTGATCGTGTATATCATACGACCGTTATGGATCGAGCCCATTACAAGAGGTTTCATTTCTACTTTTAGCTTTAGAGCAGCGTTTCTCAAACTGTGGGGCGCGCTCCCCTTTGATCCGTGATAGCTCTATGAGAGGGGCGCGAGCATATAGAAAAGTCGAAAACGAAAGATTATGTCCAAAAAAATAATAATTTACTGAAAGTAAACAAACAAAATGCATTCTGACATAATAAAAAATAAAATACGCATTTACTCTGATATAATACACTAATACATGTCTCAGTCCTGCACAATGTATTTTATAATTAGTTTAAGTTAAGAACAACTTTAATAATTACTAGTGACCCCATGGGCTTCTCATATATAAAAGTATGTACAAAAGTTGCCACTTATCTTGATAATTTGTACGGTTCATAATTAATCCCTTAACTGCCTATTCAAATTTACGCGATTCGCTCCCCAATGCTATTCACGTAGACTAGCAAATAGGATGTATTGGGGGGGGGGGGAGGAATAAATGAGAAATCCTCTCAAATAAGTAAATCCTTCGAAAACACTGTAAAGGTCCTTTTATTGTATTCAAAAGCTTTCAAAATAATTTTATGAATTGCAGTGCATGGAAAAGATCGTACTTTGGAAAGACGTATATATACGTCCGGGGCAATCAACGCTTTAGCTGAGTGTGACATTTATATATGACATATATAATGATTTTTTTGAGTGTTGGTGGCGCTCAAGATGTTACAAGTCGTATTGTTGCTTCAGCATCAAAGTATAGTATATTGAATTCAATACATTGTTATTGTATTGTGGAGCGGGGAGAGCGATGAAAATTGGGATTGAACATCAAATTGCATTTCAAAGCCTTCAAAATAATTTTATGAATTGCAGTGCATATAAAAGATCGTACTTCGGAATGACGTATATATACGTCCAGGGCAATTAACGCTTTGGCTGAGTGAGACGTTTATATACGTCCGGGGCAATCAATGCTTTAACTAAGTGAGACATTTATATACGTCAGTGGCACTTAAGATGTTAATGTCGTATTGTAGCTTCATCAACAAAGCATGGTATATTGAGTTGAATATATTGTTATTGTATGGTGGAGCGGGGGGGGGGGCACGATGAAAATTGGGATTGAATATTGGGTCGCAAATATTGAAAGTTTGAGAAGCACTGCTTTAGAGCCAAGCTAAGCTATATAATCTAAATAATAATCAACTAAAATTTTAAAAATATCACGAAAGGTAATAAAAGATCATTTTTTGACTAAGAAAGTGAGTGGCTGAGTTCCCTATTTAAATGATATATCTCTCAGAATTGCAAAACTTCCAAATGTAAAAAAAGTTTTTTTTCATGCAAGGATGGAAATTTTGGAATGCTTAGAAAAACACTTAGCCAATAAAGTCGAGACAATTTTAATACTTTAAAAATGATTAAAAAAAAAGGTAAAAATATTCTTATTTAATTTCTGTTGCTTATTTATGTCACAAAGTATCCATTAAAATGTATATTGTTAGGCCTGAAACATTGGTGCTAATATTTATTTAGGTGCATAAGATATAAAACTAAGTATGTGCATTAAAAATGTACTTCTATAGTTTAGTTACAATATTAAATATACCAAACATTGAATCTCGTATATAATTTACTACAGTTTAGTATAAGTAATGTTATTAAAAACTATTTAATAATTAAACTTATTAAAACTTGGTATGCTTTCGTAAATTTAGATGTGAATGATGCTCTGACTTTGTATTTAACACATTTTTTCAAAATACTTTGCCTTGTCCATCTTAAATCTGTCTTTTTAGAAAACCCTGAGGTCTAAAAATATACAAATGGACAACGCAAATATCACACCTAATGTTTATTCTGGTGAGTCCATGGCAAATATTCAAGTACTTGAGAATAAATAAAAGTCTTTCACTGTTATCTGTCACAGAAAGTACTTACAATTAATTATGTGACGTTATTCCGTCTAAGGAAGATGCCATCCAATAAATTATTGCGCCTTTCGTCTGTGCTAACACAGAACACTTTTGTCAGAATTGAAAAGTCATAGTTTTGTGAATAACTGACAGTAGATAACAATTTCGAGTCATTTTTAAATGTTTTTACTGAAGAAGAATAGCTTTGTACTTTGATTTTATTGTTCCAAGGTAAACACCAAGAGAAATTTTATGCTGTAATGATACAAAATACAGTATCGTTGGCGATTCAGAATGCTTCTTTTTTTCAGCATTATGTTACACAGTTTCTCTTGAATGCTTAAAGAATCGAGGCATATTTTAAATTCATAACGGAAAAAAACCATTGGAATTCTTCATATCCTCCAAAACACTTTTGTCACTGTTAATGTCCGAACAGATAGTTCCACGAACAAGAAAAAAAAATGGATGGCAATCCTCCTGGTTCATTTCAACGTAGACTAGGAAGATAAAATATCCGAAAGGTACATCAGCTTAAACTAGGCTTAAAAAGTGATTTCTGCAGGATGGAATATAGTAACTTATTTTCCAAATAAAAGTAAACATCTAGATGGAAGAAAATACTTTGGAGCTCAAGAATAGAAAGTCGAGGAAGATATCTTGCGGTTGCTAATACAGTTTTCTGTATGCTAATCACTCCAATTGGGTGTAGAGCAACAATTTACACAATCTTCCAATCTAAGGTTGTCTTTTACCATTTACTGATAGAGGCAATATTAAGAATTGCCCGATATAAGATAGGATTCGTGTTGGTGAATGAGCGAGATGCAGTACAACTGCTCGTCTAATTTCCTATGAAAGGAAATACTTTTAGGAGATGATGATGGTAATGTGCTGGATCCAGTGAGGTAACCAGGTGGTGAACAGTTGGGGAGTTTTTATTTGTTGGTCTGTTGGGTGAGTAGTTGCAGCAGTGTGTCGTGGTCCATATCATTGAGGGTGACGAGGTCGATACCTAGTGCATTGGCAACGCTGCTCATGTCCAGTCCGAAAGACTTGAGTAATTCGATGAAGTCCAGTTCCTCGCCGGTGAAGGGATCGTGAAGTCTGGGGCAGGCTCTGTTGCACTGCGGCCATGTGCATTCGTCCACCAGCCAATGGTAGCAGAGGTCCTCATGCAGCGTCCATCGATGCCGGACTCGGAGGTCTTCCGGAAAGAGAGAGCGTTTGTCACGGCTCCTCGCTGATAAGGGGATAGAGGTGGTTTGCAGATACAGAGGGGAATCGAAGAAAGAGAGTAAAGAGATACAAAAAGGGGAAGAAGTGAGAATAGATGCTGTTTTTGGACACGATGATCATGCCTTCAGTAGGTGTTAATAAGGATGACTTTTTTAATTTTCTTGTTTTGGAGGAAAAAACTAAACCACGTAACTAATGGGGAAAGAGAAATCTGTTTTTTAAATGTATAGCTTTTACTTTTAAAAAGTTTGAGTTAAACATTTCAAATCAGTTGATAAATATAATTTAGTTACTTAAAAATATTTCATTAAAAAATTAATCCTCTTTGCATTAAAATACTTGACAGTGATTTGTTAACAATCTGATTAAAATTTGAAGAGCAATGACTTAATAAAGAATGAAACCATTTTGGAGGACCAATTGTATGATCAAGTAACATGAAATTTTTTCAACACTAAGTCATATTTAAATCCTTGATAAAATACTTATCTTTTTTTAACTTGAACGTTTGAGTTTCTATGGGTATTTGAGATATATTACATTAAGAGTGATTATGACAATACGCTAATCAAACATTTTTGTGAATGTCTCTGGATTTAACTAAACTCTTTGCGAGAAATGAAGAAAAAAGGTATATTAATTGAACAAAGTTAAGTATTTAAAAAGTTTCCAACAAAATAAATTTTACATTACAATTTTGCAAACTACACTGTGGTGGAAAAAAATCCCAACATCAAGAAAGACTTGTGTTAGATAAACGAAACTTTTGGTAGGTGTGTTTATACATCTGAAAGACAGCATTGATTCAAACTTCGCACTTAAGTGTGACGCTATTAGCGCCATTCAAAACTTGCAAATCCGAGTTGCTTTAAATGCGTGCTATAAAGTTCGTGAGCGTTATTTGTCTGTGAAATTTGTCGTATTGAGTTGATGTTAGCCAAGAATGCCTTTAAAAAGAGAAGAAGCCATTATCTACATCTCCTCGAGTTTGAACGAGGTCGTGTAATAGAGCTACGAGAAGGTTGATTTCTATCCGCGATATTGCAGAAAGACTTGACCGGAATGTATCCACTTTGCATGATTGTTGGGAGTAGTAGTCAAGGGGTGGTACTGCCACAAGCAGACGAGGTTCCGGGCGGCCACGTAGCATTGCTGAGAGGGAAGACCGCTATGTTCGGTGTATGGCTGTGGCGTATCGTACTGCATCTGCGGCTGAAATTCGAGCTGAAGTTGGTACCATAATGACTTAACGAACTGTTAAAAATTGGTTACTTCAAGGACAGCTCCGTCCTGTAGCGTGTACTCTACTGACTCCCTCATAGCCATTGTCATTTGCGACGCCAGTGGTGTTAAACCAGAGGTCATTGGAGGTCGGAGCAATGATGTGTTGTGTTTTCTGATGAAAGCAGGTTCTGCTTCTGTGCCAGTGATGGCTGTGTGTTGGTCAGAAGGAGGCCAGGGGAACGCCTGCAACCAAACTGTCTACAACTTAGACACAATGGACAAACATCTGGAGTCATGGTCTGGGGAGCCATTTTCTATGACAACAAAAGCACTCTTGGGACTATCCCAAACACACTGTCTGAAAATTTGTACGCCAGTCTGGTAATTCAACCTACAGTACTGTCATTCATGAACTGCATTCAAAGGAAAGTTTTACAACAGGATAACGTTCACCCTAACACCACTGTTGTAACGCAATGTGCTATACAGAGTGTTGACATGTTACCTTGGCCTGCGAGATCACCAAATCAATCTCCAAATGAACAAGTATGGGATATCATTGGACAACTCCAGTATCATCCACAGCTAGCACTGACTGTCCCAATATTGACACAAGCACAACAAGCATGGAACTTTACACCAGAAAGTGACATTTGGCACCTATATGGCACATTGCGTGCAAGCTTGCATTCAAAACCCCGGTGGCTACACCGGCTATTAATATAACAGCATTTTACATTTGAAATGCATTTTCTTGGGCATAAATTAACCCGTAATATTGAAAATTTAATCAATTAAACGTGTTAACTAGAAAATTACATTGTCCAAATTTCATTATTCTACAATAATTTTTCTTGGTGTTGGAATCCCCCCCCCCCATCTGTGTAGATTGATCAGCTTTTATTTTTTTTTAAAAAACCAGTCATGGTGTCTTTTGTCAAAGATTGATAATAGCGTTACAAGCCTTATAAGCCTGAAATGAATTGTATAATGTCCCTTAATTCTAATTAGTTTGCACTGAATTTATTTTCTCCCATATGAATTATGGGTAATTTCTTAGGTAAATAAATAATACATGGTAGTCAATAAGTGCAAACAAATTGAAGTCATAATTATCGTGTCAAAGCAGAAGGAAAACACATACACATAATAAAGGAAGATAGTTTGCAGATTAAGAAGAAGATATTTATCATGCTTGCATAGCAGAAAGCAGTCAAATGTTTTCTCCCTTTAAATAGCTGAATCCTATTAGTAATGCTGTCGTGTGAGTTTAAACTGTATACGCAGATTCCTTCATTTATGTGATATATGCCTTATTTGAAAATCCAGAAAAGTTTACAAGAGTTTCTTGTGACTATTAAGTCATTATCATATATATAACATTTACTTTCTGTGAAATTTATTATTTCCTAGTTTTCGAGCAGATATAGGTTAAGTAATGAGAGAGATTTATTTTTTTAAAGAGTTAAATATCTTAATCTTTATGAGTAAATAATAACACTCTAAAACACTCTGTAGAATATCACATGAATTTTAACTTAGATTAACCTGAATTATACCGGTGAGATTAATGAACAATTTAATTCTTTTCAATCAATATCAAATTTAGTCATGATACTTAATTTTTATTTTTTGATGATAATTTTAAGTATTTTATTTTACTAACCACATTTTGTTTTTCACAGAAATAACTGAATGAGAAGGCGATTAGTTTTTTCTTGATACTTGAGCATTCGAAACACAGACAGCTTTTTAAAGGGAGAAAAATAACAAGGCAATGAATAGAGGATTCTAATTTGTGCAATAAATATTTCTTAAAAGAAACTATTATAATTTTATTTAATTGTGAATGACTTATCATCTTACATTTCATACTAACTTCAAAAGTATTTTTATTTGAGAGACTTTGCTAGGTTTTGAATAAATTAAAGTACAGGGTTAGCAAGAAATAAGTTGCCCTCTTCAGAAGGCTCTAGAATCCTTCCTATTGGTCCGAATGACATAGAATTTGAACCACAGGTAATTCAAATAATGCGCTTGAGATTTATTAAATAAAAAAAAATTAGTACAAATTTTCGCCGGTAGGTGGCGCTGTAATAAACATAGCTTTATTTAATATGTTTTTAAAATATGCGTCAAAAATATGAAGTAACATTAACAGAACTGCTCAATGTGATACCCTTTATGTTCAGCAATGTGCTGTAGTCGCAGAATCATATTTTCAACAGCTGACCGGAGTAAATCTGCTGGAATATCTAAAACATGGCACCGAATGCTGTCCTTCAGATCTGGCAGAGTTGATGGCCTTTGAAGGTAGGTATTATGTTTTAGATAACCCCCATAACCAAAAGTCACAGGGTGTCATACCCGGTGAACGAGGAGGCCATGTTGTTGAGAAATGACGGCTGATCACCCGTGCATCTGTGAAATGCTATTTTAGCAAAACATTTACACGGCGATCAATGTTACTTTATATTTTTGTTAAATTAATACTTTATATTTTTTCCACATATTTTTAAACCATATTAAATAAGGCTATGTGTATTGCAGTGCCACCTATCGGCGAACATTTGTACCAATTTTCTTATTTAATAAATGTTAAGCGCATAACATGAATTACCTGTAGTTCACATTTTAATTCATTTGGACCAATAGGACGGATTCTAGATCCCTCTGAAGTGAGCAATTTATTTCTTGCTAACCCTGTACTTAATTTGTTCATTCAATTACATCATAATTGAGAAAATTCTGTTAATTTCATAAAAAATGAACAAACTAATATCTTTTTTTTAAAACTTGAAAGTAAAAATTTAATGAATAATTACAGAAAATTTCATTTAGTTAGATAATTTAATGCTTTTTTTTTTAAAAAAAAAGAAAGAAATTGATGTTCCTCTTTTCTCTGTTTAGTTATATAAACATTTCTTCACTATTAATGAGTTCACGGTTATGAGATCCGTGGCCAGTTACTAATACTAGCACTTCTAAGTGAGATGTTATTGAACAATTGCAAATTAAATTACTTAAGAAGCTGTTAAATACAATAATATTAACAAAGAGTAAAGCTAACATTCGGATCAAATAAGGATTACAAAATAATTTAACAGCGTGTATTGTTCTAGATCATAGGTTTCCAAAATGGATGGTACAACTTTGAAGGACAAAAAAGGGCAAACTTTAGAACTTCGTGGACCATTCACTATACGTATATTTGGCGGCAGTCGCGTAACGTACATCCCCGCATCTTGGAGTGGGGGCAGTATTCTAGGGGTACCAAAGCCTGACTGAAGCCAAGTACGTATTTCACCAATTTACGTTGTTGTTTGTAAAAAAGGCACCATGAAGGAATCATCAGAATTAAATGAACTATGCAACAAATATCAATTATAGGATGTTACGTAAAATAGTAAAGTTTCAGAGCCACCACGAATGCGTGACGTTCGCAGAGTCCTCTGAACAGATGCTGAAAGTGTATAAATAGAGGGTTGTAGCGGGACGGGGAAAATAATTAATAATTATTTGTTAGGGGCGAACGTTCAGCGAGACCTAAGTATACCTCCTCGATAAAATAAGGAGAAATTCCAACACGAAGCTTAAACGGAGGAGGATTATCTGTCTTCGAGAAGGATGATTATCCTATCACAAAATAGGAGCTCGTGTGCAGTGGAACAGTTCCAAAGTGATGCGAGTTTGGAAGCAGTGAACGGACGAGCACCGAACAACTAAAAAAACTGGCAGAGTACGACGGAAGGTAACGTCAGCGCGTGACGATCGGTACCTGCTCCGCATGGCGGTGAATGACCGTACAGCTTCCTCCAGGCAGTTGCCAGCACGTTGGTCTACTACTACATGTGTACTACTGTCGGCTTCGTCAATTCGTCGACGTCTGCTGCACCGTGGATTGCGTGCAAGAGGGCCTTTATACAGGATCCCCCTCAAGGCAAACCATCGACGGCTGCGTCTGCAGTGGGCTCATGAGCACAGAGTCTAGCAAGCTGATTGGCACCAAGTTGTCTTTTCGGATGAATCACGTTTCAATTTATAGGACCATGATGGCCGCATTCGTGTTAGACGCTACGCCGGTGAACGCTACCTTCCAGAGTGCGTTATCGAACCACATAGTGGCCTAACACCCGGAGTTATGGTTTGGGATGCGATTGCGTATCATGGACTATCCAATTTGCTACGAATTGAGGGTAATATCAATTGCAACAGGTACGCCCGTGAAGTGCTACAGCCCGAAGTCGTTCCCTTCCTTCAAGGCATCCCTGGAACTATCTTTCAGCACGATATGCTCGCCCACATATTGCAAAGACTGTTCGAGATTTCTGTTGAGTTCAACGAATGCAACTTCTTCCTTGACCTGCTTATTCACCGGATATGTCACCTATTAAGAATGTGTGGGATTTAGTTGATCGTGATCCGCGTTCTGCAGCTTCAAAAGACGAACTTTTGCTGCATATACAAGAATGTGGAATTCTCTTCCACAAGCAGATGTTCAAAATCTGTTTGATTCCATGCCACGTCACATAGCAGCACTTATTGCAATGCGTGGTTTGCTACACCAAATACTGATTTCGGACACTTAACACTGACAATTTCGTCATTTATTTGTACTAATATAAGTTGTTTGTGCATTAAATTTCATTTAATTCTGATGATTCCTTCATGGTGTTGCATTTTTTTTACAAACAGCAGTTTATAAAATACTAGCCGTTACCCACCCGCTTCGCTGGGTATTTCATGATGTTTTACAAATATACAGGGTGTCCAGCCTTAAAGTGACCCAATATCTAATTCCTGAACCATTCGGTTTAGATATGCACTTCCAATTTGAAAAATGTTTTAAAAAAGGTATAGCATGTTTTTACGTGCTTTTCGAACCAAAAAACTCATTTACAAAAAAATTACAAAAATTAAATTTTTATACGGTCCCCCGGTCCTATCACTTGCATTTAGGAAAAAATGCAGTAAACAAAAACAAAGTAAACACAAAATGTTTCATTTCATTACGATAAAAACTGACCGAGTAATGCCTACATAAATTTGAAGCATCTGAGTTGCTCAGAAAAGGGGGTCGTATATAAATTGAGTTTAGATAACAGTAATTCACTATCTACAGAAAGAGCAAAAGAAGAACAACATAGTAATATTAAAACATCGTAGTAAACATCATAGATTGACAATTTGTATTGCTGTATGGCAAATAATAAAAATTAAATTAAAGAAATACAACTTGTACCGAAAAGATTAAAACAGCTTGTATTAACAAATAGCAGCAAAATAATACAGGATTTGCCATTCAAATTATAGCATAATGTGGAACAATGCGCCAATCATAAATCAGGGGCTTTATTATATAAGAATGACCAAATTAACTTAAGTAATGGTGAAAGCACGAGGTGTGGCATGAGACAAGAGAATACGTCTATGACAATTCCCAGTTTTATACAAGCGTTGAACAGCACGGGCATTTGTACAATAAGATGGATGTCATCGAGTGGGAAATTTAATGGCATAAAGTCGTGTCGCCTCTCTCTTATTTCGATTACTCTGCCCATAAAACACTACCATTTCGCAATTGCATACAGTCGTATTAGAATACGACTGTATGCAATTGCAAGCGACCACACAAAAGGTTTTTAACGTTCATCATGATAAGCAAAAACGCAGCAAATCAGACTGAAGCCGCAGCATAGAACTACTTTTAAAATGTTTTCTTCGTCCAAAATATTTTATTTTTTCTATGTTTTACACGTACACAGAATAAGTTTTATTTCTTAAGTACTCAATTATTGTATTATTAAGGTATGCTTTTAAATTTAAAAACAATTTACATAAAAATGCCGAGCAAGAACGAAAGTTTCTTGGCAGAGTTCCACCTAATTTCACTTTGGAGACGGCCCCTTACTAGCTTCTTGAAAATGGTCCTGAAAATGGATAAAATATACGATTTTTAAAGTTCCATAACTCGGCCAGTTTTTATCGTAATAAAATGAAACTTTTTGTGTTTACTTTGTTTTTATGTATTATTTCTTTTCCTAAATATAAGTGATAGGACATGGGGACCGTATGAAAAATTAATTTTTGTAATTTTTTTCTAAATGGGCTTTTTGGTTCGAAAAGCACGTAAAAACATTCTTCAAATTGGAAGTGCATATCTAAACCGAACGGTTAGGGAATTAGCTATTGGGACACATTAAGGCTGTATACTGTTTTTTTTAATGTATATAAGTTATTGATATCTAAGTCCTAGCATTACGAATTCGATTGTATAGAAAAATATACTTATACCGGTAATTGTCACCTCTTGATAAAAAAAAAGGCAGAACTCATCTACTAATTTGTATTTTCTATAAAATTGAAGTATAGAATGATGTTTGCACTTTCGTAATCCTTTAATGAAGTGGATTTTCGCAAAACCAATTTTTGTGGTGGATCTCTACTCCGTAAAATAAACACGCAAGCCAAATTTCAAGTCTAAATCTAACAGGGGGGGGGATGAAATTTTTACTATTAATACCCCCGTAACCCCGTTGAGAGTGGTTTTCCAAAATAACTGTTCTTAGTGGATTTCAATTCAACAAAAGAAAAATTCAAACCGAATTTCATTATTATAGTCCTTGTAGTTTGAAAAAGGAATTTTTTTTGTCAGTACGCCCCAGTATTCCTCTGCTCCCAAAGGAATTGATTTCCATAAAATACATTCTTATTGGATCCCTATTAAACAAAAGAAACATGCTTAACACATTTGGAGGTCTAACAATTCTAAAACAGGCTTTCTTTTCTATAACTCCCCTTGACCCCTCTCAACCCTCCTTAGGGGTTGATTTTTGTTTTACTCTTTGTTAGAGGAACTCTATTCCATGAAAGGAACATGCCAACCAATTTTCAAACAGGTAGATCTAATAGTTTAAAAACGGAAATATTTATCTATACGCCCCTTAATCACCCGAAAGGAAACTTGGGGGTTAATTTTCGCGAAACCCATTTTGTAGCAGTTCTGTACTCAATGAAAGGAATCTGATTACCAAATTTGAAGACTCTACTTCCAGTAGTTTAAAAATGGAAGTAATTTTCTATAACGCCCCTTAAGACCCGCAACGCCATTTGGGGGTCAATTTTCAGGAAACCCATTTTGTAGCGTATCTCTACCCTATTGAGAGGAATCTGCTTACCAAATTTCAAGACTGTACGTCTAATAGTTTAAAAATCGGAATTTATTACGCCCCTTAACCCTTCCCCTCTACACCCTTGTGGGTCAATTTTCCCCAAACCCATTTTGTAGCGGATATTTACTCCATGAAAGAAACCTGCCTACAGATATTCAAGCAGGTAGATCTAAAAGTTTAAAAACTAAAATATTTATCTATAACGCCCCTTGAGCCCCCAACGCCACTTGGGGGTCTGTTTTCACAAAACCCATTTTATAGGGGAACTGTACTCTATGAAAGGAATCTGCTTACCAAATTTGAAGACTGTGCGTCTAAAATAAACTAAAAATGGAAAAATGTTAACTATAACGCCCCTTGAGCCCCCGCAACGCCCCCTAGGGGTCGATTTTCACAAAACACATTAGATAGAGGATCTTTAATCCATCAAAGGATTCTGATTATCATATTTCTAGACTGTATGTCCAGTAGTTTAAAAATGGAAATAATTATCTTTAACGCCCCTTAAGCCCCGCAACGCCACTTGGGGGTTGATTTTCACGATACGCATTTTGTAGCGTATCTCTATCCTATGAGATGAATCTGCTTACCAAATTTCAAGACTGTGCGTCTAATAGTTTAAAAACTGGAATAATTATTTATATCTTCCCTTAACCCCCCGCAACACCCCTTGGGGTCAATTTCCCCCAAAACCCATTTTGTAGCGGATATTTACTCCATGAAAGAAACATGCCTACCAATTTTCAAGCAGGTAAGTCAAGTAGTTTGAAAACGAAAATATTTATCTATTACGCCCCTTAATCCCCCGCAACGCTACCTGGGGTACTATTTTCTCAAAATCCATCTTGCAGCTGATCTCTAATCTATGAAAGGAATCTATTTATCAAATATAAAGACTGTGAGTCTAATAGTTTAAAAATGGAAATAATTATCCATAACTTCCCCAAAGCTCCCGCAACGCCACTTGGGGGTCGATTTTCACCAAATTCATATTGTAGCGGATCTTTATTCTATGAAAGGAATCTGCTTACCCAATTTCAAGATTGTACGTCGAGTATTTTAAAAATGGAAACAATTATTTATAACACCCCTTAACCCCCTTAACGCCCCTTGCGGTTCGAATTTCACAAAAATTCCGTTCTTAGCTGATCTCTACTCTGTGAAAGGAACATGAGTATTAAACTTCAAGTCTGTAAGTTGAATAGTTCCGGAGATATCGTGATTAGTCAGTCAGTCAGTGAGTGAGTCGCTTTTCTCCTTTATATATATAGATTAAAGGTAAAGCCTGACTTCGTAGGGGGGCCTAATATTTTCCGTTACACCACTGTTTGGCGAACCACTATAACTACACCTTCGAGCCAAACAATTATGAACACCTGCACATTTTTCAATGAACTTGTCTGGAAGACGCGGAAGCCGTGTGATTATGAGAGAATGGTATTTAGCAGCCGGTAAGCTATCCATCTTGCTCTTACTTTTGCGAGTGAATGGGAAGACGGTTAATCTAAGCGAATTAAGCTAAAAATCCATGATAGCATGCATAAACAAAATTTCAACATTTTAACTCTCTGCTTCTTATTCAAAATGTATAAGTAAGACACATATTATTGATAAAATAGAAAATTTAGAAATGCAGTGATTTTTGTAATATATTCTGCAAATAGAATCCTATTTCAATTACAACAGGGCTTTCACGGTACAGGAAATGTTCATATGGGGCGTTACATAGTAAACAACCATCTTAAAGAGGGAAGACCAAGTTTTTTTTAGCGAAAAGCGGGTGATAGGATTAAAAAAATATTTGAGAACCTATGATCCAGATAGATGCAGACAAATTGTAAGAGAAAGTCGGGAGGAATTCAATTTCTCTTTGAAGGATATTTTATTATGATTTAAAATTATGAATCCCTGTTCTATTTGAAATAACTTCAATAGACAGCGGAAATTACTTACATTCCCTTCGACTGTTTTTCTTCCTTTTCTTGTTTTTGTTCTGTCGTCTCCGTTTTCTTTCTTTCCTCCTTTGCTTCCTCCTCTCCTCCTTGTCGAGAATAGATTCACTTGAATCCATCTCATCTCGATTTTCGGCTGAACTGTTGTCTGATTTCCGTCGACCGATCCGCAGACTGGCCGTTGGCATGTCTCCTGACATGTTGCTGGGACTAGAGGAAGGGATAAAGAAAATGAATTTTGCTTTACTCCAAACGAGTATCTCTGATGATAATTGCTATGGAATATAAAAGCGACGCACCAAAAAGTTATATAAATGGAACGAAATTTGGCAAATGTGATGTACACGTGTTAAAAAATGAACGTTTACAGTATCATAGGAACTGAATGTGTTTTATTCAGAGGAGATACACAGTTACTAGAGTAAAAATATTAGTCAAGTATAAAAATATCAATATCAACCTTGTAAGTAAATGTAACGGATGCAAACTCTTATACACCTAGGCATTGACTCAGAGAGTTGACAGATGTCCTGTTGCGGGATTGCTGGTCATACATATACTAAATGGTGATTTAGGTCGGAGTATACAAGGATAGTCAGACACCCCTCTTTATCAAAGCCCAAACATTCTCTGCTAGGGAGAGATCTGCTGATTACGCCGACCAAGGAAATGATGGAGAAGTACGAAGACAAACAAAGCATGGGGAAAAAACGCCGTATGTGGTCCTCCATTCTTTTCTCGAAATGTAAGCCGGCTATCAAATAAAAGGGCATCCATTATCGCAAGTCCTGGATGGCATTGCGTGTGATGGACAACAGTTAGGTAATATCCTACGACTGCCCTGGTAGTTTTTAGACACATCTTTGCTGGTCATTGGGGCTCAATTCGTAACAGGACTCATCGCTGAAACAATTTTCATTCTGATTCATGATATTCCAGGTCAAATGTTCTCATGACCACCACAAACGCGCCTGGCAGTATATAACCGCGGAGAGGCTGTCAAACAATAAAATTCGTGACTTCAACACTTCGTTTTCTGAGTCAGCATAATGATCATTGTAATTACTGGTGTCCTGGTTGTACATCGAATTGTTGATGAGAACGCATCAGGGGATATGAGCGCCGACCAGATGATCCATCTGTCTGCGTTGTCGATCGATAGCTACCTTGTTGACGCTTTCTATTCTAATTTAAATGTCTCGTAATCCTGCGATTTGACCATCCTGTTCCCTTCAGTTCGATTGCACATTATTTTTCAAACAGTGATATCTGCTCATACGGTTCAGGAATCAGCATACGAGGAATTTGTACAGTCCTTGTGGGTCGATGACATCAAATTTGCGGATCTCTAGCTAGTCGATCATTGTCCACCAAAAATAACACAAAAAAATCTATTTTACATAATGCATACAAAATTGGGGCCAAAATTGTGGACACTTTTATCTATACAAAAAAAGTTGTGATGCAATAACTATCGATATAAATCAATATTGATGATAGTAGTGAGTTATGAGTACTTAGCGGGGTAGCCTTTTTTTATTACAGCTTCACGTCGATGTTTTATTGAGCTGAAAATAGTTTTAAGCTCTTCCTTCATTATTATATGACCAGAAAATAATAAAAGCCTCAATTCCCTTTTAATTCATGGGTACCTCATTCGGACAAGTGTTTTCAAACGGTCCCATTTTCAATAGAATTGAGATCAGAACTGTTTCTTGACCAGTACAACAGTGATATTTAGTCGTCAAGAAGCAATGACATCAAATGAAAGAGTAGATTGGACACCTAGAAAGAGATGTTTGACGAGAAAGTGGTCTTTCATATGTTAAAATTGCAAGACAGATGGGTGGTTCAGTGACTACATCTGGAGACTGAAATTGTTTAAGGTGTCAGGAGACAAATTTAATAAACAACAAAGCAGAAATAGGTACATCGCAACTGTTGATGACAGAAGAACAAAAATACTATATATCCAAGATAAAAGAGTGTTATCAATGGTCATCAATTGTGATCTGAAGGATGCTGATGTTTCTGTCAGTTCAAAAATAACCAGGAGAAGATTAGCAGGTGTTAGACTAAAAGGTAAAATTCCCCCAAAAAAACCTTATCTCAATTTACAGCAGCTCTAAAAAAATGAAGAATTGGCAAAGGAACGCATTTGTTGGACAAATGATTAGTGGTCACAAGTTATTAAGAGCGATAAAACTAAGATATTGTTATTCAGTAGTGATGGCCGAAAGAATGTAAGATGTAGAATAGGAGAATACTACATAGTGACTGCATCCAGGCAACTGTGACCCACATAGTTTATGATTTAGTCATGCATATCAGCAGATGGTATCGGTTGCCATAAAGTCATCAATGGGACATTGAAAGTCAGAAAATACATTGACACCCTTGTAGAACCCAAACTTCTACCTGTTGTTGTTGTTGTTGCTAATTCCACCTGTCTGACGTAGTCAGATCTAGTCCACGAAATTCATCATGGCATCGGGCTATATTCTACGCCTGTCGTTAGCCGTAGTGCTTTGAGCACCATGCAGGTGACAGTACGATTTGGCTCGGTTCCACCCCAATTTTGAGGGAGAACGCTCTGGGAGTGGTCAGGGGCTTCCCATCTCTCTTCCCCTTCCACCCACCTCACGAGAGGACTTGCGGCTCGACGGCTATTTAGAGTACCCCCATGCCGCGAAGGCACTATACATTTACAAACATCCAAGTCTTCTCCGGGATTCAAACCCAGGTCCAACGGCACAGCAGTCAGCGTTGCTAACTACTATACCGGATGGCGACAAACTTGTACCTTCCATCAGGGATTTATTACCTTCATTTAATTTTCAGCATGATTCTGCTCTATGCCCACAGTAAAGAAATCGAAGACTGGTATTATTCTAAGATCATTGAATTGTTGTCTTTGCCAGGAAACTATTCTGATCTCAATCCTATCTAAAGCTTGCGACACCATTTGAAAATTCTTGTCCGAATGTGGCACCCATGAAATAAAAGGGAACTAGTTGAGGCTATAATTGTTTCCTGGTTTCATGTAATAACGAAAGAAGAGTCTAAAACTATTTTCATCTCAATGAAGCACCGATATGAAGCTGTAATAAAAAATGAAGGCTATCGCACTGAGTACTAATAACTCACTGCTATCATCAGCATTTAATGAATATTGATAGTTATTGCAACATAACTTTTTTGCGTTGCAAATATATTTGAAGTTTTTCTGCATTGAATTTAGTATTAATTTAGTAGGCTCTTTAAAATGATGTAAAAGACTTTGCATTTTGTGCAGGGCAGCATTTTTTTATAAACATAAAGACTGAAAAAACATCAAAATTTTAAAAATTGTCCATAATTTGGGCTACAACTGTTCACAGGGAACAACCAAAATTTTTGTGAAAATCATTAAATAAAAAACTTTTGTGAAAATCTTACCATGTTTAAAGCTGTTTTTTTTTTAATGTGTTATTCGAAAATCCCTTGTTTAGTACAGAATTTGTTTTAAATTTATATATAATAGTTATACTTATATATATACCTTGTGACGTCATGTGGAAGAGAGTCGGCGTTGATTGGATCATACAAATGGTGATGAGGATGGTGATGATGATGATTGTGTTCATGCGTTTGAAGCTCCCAGCACCGCAGAGCTTGTGGTAACGACACTTTGTTTATCTTCACATGCCGCCAGTCCCTTGGAGAGTAAAAAACAAATAGCATTAACAAACAAGCAATCTTTTCGTCAAAGAGTTTCATTGAAAGATATGCGAAGACCATCTAACAAGAAAGTCATAGAGAAAAAATAAGTGACCTTAATTTGTTGAATAATCAACAACAACAGCAACAACAAAAATAAAAAACGATTGATTGATAAATTATAATTTATCCTCAACAATTTAACGATTCACCACCCACATACAGTCTTCAGAATTTATTTACGTAAATATTTCTATTTTATCATCTAGGTTTAATTACCGTATCTAATTGATCGATATACCTAATTTTTTATCTAAGAATATATTTTTTTGAGTTCTGAGGAATTCGAGAAATGTATTGCTGGTAATATTCGCCTAAGACATTTATTTCTTGCACAAACAAGACAGTTAAATAATTATTTTAGGTGAACATTTTTGGCTACTTTATTTTCCCTCGTCTTATCTAAAAAGTTCTTATATTTTACTAGCTATGAACTGTTTTGAGCTTTGCGCAATGATATTTTATTTTAATTGGTTATGTTTGTGTCTGATTCAGGAGTAATATCTCTTAAAAATACTGCTAATTGCCATGTATTCTTTCTACATTCTTTTTGATTGTTGACTATTTATACGAGGAGAGAAATGTGTGGAAATATATGCTAGGCTTGAAAATGTTAGAGATACAACAAACATTGGGCGCATGTGTATTGTGAAGTTTCAAATTATTAAAGCATGGAACAAACTAAATACTAAATTAAGAATGGAAAGTATCACACACAGTATATATATATATATATTTCTTCTTATTATTATTATAAATTTATTACTTTTCCTAGTTAGATACACTTATAGTTACCTTCAGAATCAAAAACTTTATATAAAATATTACCTGTTCACTTAGTTTTATTTTAACCATAGTAATATTTTATATAAAATACAAATTGAATCCTAGTCTCCCTCAAGTAACGGTAGAATTTATACATACTACTTAATTATTTTAGTTTTATTAATTTCACACTTTTGCTATGTGCTACTATTAGGCTAATATCCTGATTTGAATTTGTATTTGAGTCCAGAATCTAGCAATAACTTGTTTATTGTACTAAGATTCAGAGAGGACCATGCATTTTTGAATGCAATTTTAGGTAAGTTACCTTTTTCTTGTAATGGATTTAGAAATTCTATCCATTATTTTCAATAAGATTTTGCTCATTATTAACAGAAAGGGAAAAGGTTGACTCTAACCAGGAAACATGTTAAACCCCACTTTTATATAAATTATTCGCTTCAGACTGACCACCTAATCGGGACATCTGCTCATGCACCTCAGCGCCCAAGGCCACATATACTGAGATGGGCACGGTAGGCCTTGGCCCTCATAGGCTGTTGCGCGACTGAGTTAAGTTTAAATCAACCAAGCGAGTTAACGTGAGAGAGTGAGGGTTCTTATTCGGAATTCAATTTATTCTTTTATACAAACTTATACAATAAAAATATACTCAGATATACTCAAGATTAATTAATTTAACAACTTTTTAATTAATTTATTTATTACAAATAAACTTCGTACAAAATAAATTGAAGGTATTTTCTTATGCACTTTCCAAATCTTTTAATTAATTTTAGTAATTTCTGATTTAATCGCTCTGAAAACTACATCTTTTGATTTGTTTATATTTCGCTTAAGACGTTACTTGTAAAACATAGCAAAATACGAAGCACAAACACACACATTGAAAGCGTAAGAAAAAAGGAAACATACTTCTTCGATAGCACCATATGAGAGATGCAGGATGGAGCAAATACAGCTCTGAAAAAGAAAAAAAGAATTATAATTTCGTAGTCATCTTATCTAATAATAATCAAATAAAATTAGTTCTTATTTTTTCAATTCTACTCTTTAGCTCACTCTCTCTATATATTTATCTTGTTCAAATTTTCAATTGTTAATAAAATGCATTTTAAAGCCCTCAACTGAGCTGAAATTTTATGTACACGATTATTTTGGATGACAATATAATAATTTAATTATAACTAATAAAAATTAATTGATTAAAACTAAATAAACAAGAATTACAAATACAGCCCCGTTGGCATCATTTTTGGCGACTTAGCGACCATTTTGGCGACTTGTGTCAAAACTAGAAAAGATTTTCTTCTCACACATTTTAAAGCGCTCATTTGAGCTGAAATTTTATATACACTATTGTTTTGGGTAACAATACGATAATTTAATTATAGTTAATTATAATTAATTGTCTGAAATTAATTATTTAAAGAATTACAAATACAGACACGTTGGCTTCATTTTTAGCGATTTGGGTCAAAACTTTAAAAGATTTTTTTTCGTTCACGTTTCAAAGTATTCAGTTGGACTGAAATTTTATATACGCGATTGTTTTGGATGGCAATGCAATACTTTAACGATAATTAATTAAAATGAATTCCCACTTAATGTTGTGATTCTGCCATATGTATGTACATATTTATATTAATTGTAACTATTTAATAAAAAGTAACTAAAATAATTTTTTTTGATGATCTAAGAAAGGAATTGACTTAAATTTTTTAAATATTACTTGTTTTTTAATTAAAACCATTTATCAAACGGCATTTGAAAATAGTAAAATATTTCAAGTAGTTCGAGTAGTAGTTATTTCTGAGCTAACAATAATTATGGACTTTTAATGTATAAAATTATGAAATAACTTTTTCTGCTGCTAAAAATAAAGTAAAAGAATGATTTATTAAAGAAAAACTAATTAAAAGAACATAAAAACGTTATTATTGGGAAATATATACACTTATATCTGTGTTAAATGTACACTTATATCTGTGAAAATTGCAACGCCATAAAGGAATTGTCACTGAATAATGACATTTATTCCACATATTACAGATAGCGGTAAAAATATACTTTTCCAATGGGACTGCATTTCAGCAACTTAGCATTTGCAGACACGGCAAGTCCCTAAATGCGAGAGCCATTTCATGATGGTGCCATCTAGTAGCAGCCTCGTTACCAAATTTGGAAGCTTGAATTAATTTTTAATTCAAGTTCTCGTCGGATGCTAAATATTACAGGGATTTAATTTTGCCGAGAGTACCAGAGCCAAATTGGTACTCAAGAAATCTTTCTCAAGGAATCACTTAATCATATGATACGTGTGCCTCTGATTTTCTCATGATACAAAATACGATCAAACTTTCAAGTCAAAAAAAGAGAAAAAGAGCGTTGGAAATCAGTCTACCAAACAGACCGATGAGAACTTGTACTCGTCGTGGCATTGAATCTGTTCAGGCTCTGAAGGTATGTCTGGGTTCTTTCATTCCAGATGGTTTCGATTTGACGCCAAAGGGCAGTCTTACTGTGTGCCCCACCAGTTGCATGAGCGAATCACCGACTGATGAAATTCCAGACATGTTCAATGGGTGACATATCCCGGGAAGCAAGAAGGTCATAGAAAAAGAGGAACCTGTTGTGACTGAAGAACATCTGCTGAAATACAGCTCTCGAAATACGTTGAAGAATGGTATGGACCCTTGGCTCCATAATTTCTCTAATGTAGCGAACACTGTATATGTTACCCACAATATGTACCGGATAAAATCAATAATTATAGCCCTATAGCTCCCCACACCATGATACCGGCCGCTTATAAGGTATGACGCTGGATAATACACAGTGGTAGCAGACCTTTCCCTATGTAATATCTGGCGCGTAGTCATGCATCATTATACTCCAGATAATAGTGGGAAAAACAACTTATTGTCACAGTACAAGCCATACATAGTGCTATCGAGCTCATTGATTCAGAGACAAGTGAACCCACTGTAGAGCAGCCCTTGCACGCAGTTAATGCTGCAACAGAGAGTAACGACCTTAGGTGATAGGGAATAAAACACTTGTAGCAGTGCTCCAACGTTGTGTTAACACACGAGAGGACGCTGTGCATCCTTCACAACCATGCGGATGAGGTGTCTGTCGTCCGGTGCCGTTGTGTCATTACATGCCCCTCTGAGAGAAAGGTTTTCACATTGTTTGATTATCCTCTATCCATTTCTTCCAAACACGTGTCATTGTTGTGACATTACACTGTGTGAGGGCTGCAATTTCTCGATACGAAAATTCAACCTCTCGCTTATCGACGACGTGGCCTCATTTAAACTCTGTTAACTGTTGGTGTGGTGTCCTCAGATTTCTCTCAGCAAGGCATATTAGCAACTAATTAAACGTTTACCGCAGACAGAAAACTATAAATAAGTTGAATAGATGGTGGAGTACCTGTTTCCCAAAGGGAAACTCAAACTTCTATCATGGTTTACTGTGAGTTACATGGGTTCAGCTTTACCTTAGACCTTTGCTGCACTTAATGATAGTGAGAGATTACGATAAACAGATTTCAAAGCATCTTAACAGTCCTTTATATACATGGAACATGGATGATAAGGATCCGGTTGTTGTTCCACGCATGCGCAATCACTTTGTAACTCTAATAATTTGTATGTCTTTACTCACTTTACATTTCCTTTCAATATGGTTTATTTTGCATAATTTCTTCATGTGGTTGCAATTTTCCCAAACATGAGTGACTGTTTACAAAATATTTTACAGAATAAAAAGACTTTCTTGGATTAATTTTGGGCATAATTCAGCAACTATTATTTTTCCAATTTTTCTAAAATTAATGATAAAAATCGATAGAAAATTGAAATGTGGGTCATGAATTACGCTGCAAAAGAAATGGATTCTGTGGATTTTTTTACTTGAATTCAATTTGTCCATTTGTTTAATTTTTAGTACTTTTCGCGTATTAAATTCCGTGGCATTCTTAAACTAAACAATTCTTTCTGCTGAAACTGAAATAATGACAATAAATTGAAGGTTGGACAACGGCAGTGTGTAGATACCTACGTTACGTTTTCGAGAGAGGTCCTAAGATCGTTTCCCATTTTGTGAATATAGTCCCATTGAGGTTTTGATACAGGAGCCCCAACATTATCCGCAGTCATTTGGGCTTCATCGAATAGCCACTGAAACACGAACACAGGACCTAAAAAATGAATTATTTAATTATTTACTCACATCACATTCTGAAGATACATGAGGATTATTGGTAAAGGACCTCGTAATTTTGAACCAGATCAAATGTTCAGGACGACACCTGAGCTGGCACCCTACTCTCTAACTTTCCCATTTCACCAACGTACAGATTTAAAGCATCAGAATTTTTTTTTCCGATGCACATCAGCCCTTCTGCACAGCGGCTCTTAGTGGCATCTGGACTCGACCCACGACTCGACAGAAGAAATATCAACCCCAAGTTTACCACCATCTCCATCTAAAAAAGTGAAATCATTATCACTAAATAAGTCAGTGAGAGTGTTTGTATTAACGTCGTACTTTGAAGCTACATTAGGGCTATAGACAACAGATCTCGTAATTTTGAATCGTGGTCAGGTGACGAGGATGACACCCGAGCCAGCTGTCCACTCTTCAAAATTCCACCCCACTCCAAAGAATAGAATTGCTAACGTGAGGCCCGACAAATTTAACGGGATTGAGTAATTGCAGATGTAGCTCATCTACACAACTCACTATCAGAATTCAAACTCACAGCTTGACAATAAAGGTCCCGAGTTCGAGACCACGGCCCCTTCGTTACCATAGACACATCAGTATTAACTCCTTAACGTGCTCTTAGTTTGGTAAAAAAATTGCAAAAAAGCAAATTTTTAGCATTTAAGAAAACACATTTTAGAACCTTGTTTTGCCAAATATATATATATATATATATATATATAAAACCACTGAAAATTTTAATTTTTTAATTTTGATTTTTGTGATCCACACATTACAAATAAGAGCCAAATACAGCAATCTTGCACGTATATATCAACCTTTATTATCTTTTTTTTTTCGAATAGCTATTTCGAAAAAAATAACTTGTTTATCAGTAAAAATATCTATTTATACTTTTTCAACAGAAATGATAATAATAGTAGTATTTATTTTAAAAAAAATTATTCATAATTTTCTTTTGTCTGAAATATTCGGAAGCAAGGTGCAGAACACCTTGCAATTATTACACCTGTGTAACGGTTTTTTTTCTTATCCTTTTTCCTTTACTATGCCTTTAGAACACACAACGCGATATTTTGTGAGAGTTTCTTTTTTGATCCTGGTGGAACCAAAGTGGGAAAATGACGTTCCATTAGTCGTAGAATTGCAAAAGCTTTTGGCTCACTCGATTTTTTTTACTATTTGTATCACTCTCTATGATAGTTATGTATAAGTCTTTCTACAAATTTGCTTCTGAAATCTAAATCTTTTTTTAACACCAGCATTCCAAATGTTGATGTATGGCAAAGGAAAGAAAACTTTTTTTTATTACATTTATCTAAATTTACTATGAATTTTATACGAAATCACGACTACGAGTCACAATCAGTACACGAGTGCAGACGGCGATCGTATATATATTTGAATGTGAAAATTACAGCGACGTAAAATATGACTCCTCGTGAATGACCTCGTTTATGCACAGTTTGGACAGTTTAGATTGATTGGATTAACTCGTTCGCACACGTTAAGGGCTTAAATAAAGAGATACATTTTCTATAAGAGTTAAGGACAGAATAAATAAATTAAAAAGTAACAGCAAAATACAAAGTAACTTTTAAATTACCATACTTTAAAAAATAATCTATACAGTAAAACGTCGTTTATCCGAATCAATTGGGACCGTACACTGTTCGGATACGTGATTGTTCGGATAACCGAAAACCGAATGCAACCGGACACTATACGAATATTAAAATCATCACATGTGGGAAACGTGCTTGAAGAAAAAGCAAAATAGGTGCAAAATGTCGTAATTTTACCTTTATTATGGAAAATAATCAATTATTTTTCGCTGTACCATTGTACACCTTCGTTTTTATCTGCAAGGTCTCTGATTCTTTTGAGCAGCAGTAGAGTAGGACAGCACTCTGTTGTTCGTACCACTCCATTGCTGTCTTTAACGCAGAAACGCGTCAGCATTTGATGGACTCTTGCTACTTTCGTTGTTGCCCTCGTCTTCATCTGTTTTATCGTCGACAGGGTCGGATTCTTCTTGCACGGAAGTCACAATCACGTCACCATTTAGCATTTGAAATCCACAGTCTTCTGCATCGCTCCGCTTTCTCCCTACGCGAAACGGTTCAATATTTCAAGTTTTGTCTCTATGTTCAAGACGTTGCGCTTCCGTTTTGAATTCGAAGCCATTGCTGTTCACAACTCAACAAAAGAGCATGTATACACTCCCCTCACTTGGAAACAAACTGACCTAATATTCTGCGCAGATGTTTACCAAATCACACAACTGAAATTCCCCAAATATCCTTCATCTTGAGTGTTCCCGTCACTTTTGGCCTCACGTGAAACAACTGTTGAGCATTGCACAGTTCGAAAACATATTTATAAACTGTACATGCAGTTGACAAAAAAAAAAAAAAAAAAAAAAAAACTGGTTTGTGTGGATATTTGACGCTTCGGATAATAAACGTTCTGATAAACGACGCTCTACTGTACTTCGTAAAATGGCTTTAATGATTTTTCCGTGGCTTTCTGTATGCCTTATAAAAATCTATATAAATACATTGCGGCTATTTTATGTGTTAAAACAAGGGCTTCAAACTGGAACTCAGCCGAAAAAAATATCCATTAATTTCGGTTCGATATAAACCGATATTATACGTTCTTCAGTCATTTTGTTACTGTAACCAAAAAAAAAAAGTTATCAATATTTTCTAATTTAATGTCAACCATATAATTATCATCATTACACGCGCATTGCTCTTCGATTTCCTGTTTGCATGTACAACATATAAAACATTTCTTAGATTTCTTGGAATAGAATAAAATTAACTATTCACTCTTGTACAAGATTGTAATGATGGTTTTGGCAGCTCAAGCTACACGAGTTGAAAGGGCATTTTCAGGTTTGAAATTTATACTACGAGACAACAGATGAGTAATCCCAGTAAAACCACGTTAAAAGATTTATTAATAATTTGAGGCAATTTTCATATGTTAAAAAAATAAACAATTTTTTACGTAATTATTGCGAGGCCAAGTGTACGATGTGAACGTCAAGCGGCGAGGGTACTCATAATCGACATAATCACGAACCTAATTGTCAAAAGCGTTTTTGATAATGGATAACAATGGCAAAATGATTGCCTTTTTCTGCTGACCCTTGTGTCGTATATTTAATTATATCAATTCACATAACGTACTAATTGAAAAAAAAATTCTTCTAAATTTTGATAGAATTACAATTTTTGATTATGATAGAATTGTATTTTTAGTACAAATAATATACATAAAATATAAATTATTCTTTCGGAACTGAACCCAAAATCATTATTTTGGCTTAACGAAAACCGGAACTGAACTGATATATATATATTTTTAGTTGAACAGAACGAAAACCGGAATGAAAAAAATTATGATTCGACGCCCTGGTTAAAACACATTATTCGACAAAATGTTGGAATAATTTCCGTCACATTAAATGAATCTGAAGTTTTGAAATGAGCGTACGTGTATTTTAATTAAAATAATTCAATATTTATAATAAAAACAATATTAGAGTTTTTCAATTTATTCTTATTACAAAAGAATAAAATAAGTTTACAACGTATATCAAAATATTTTTTTTTTTTTTTTTTTTTTTTTTTTTTTTTTTCATGTTATAATAAATTAATCACACATACAGCTTAAATCTAGAAAACGGAAGACATCCTTACATTCATACTGTAATACAAAATAAATAATAATAATAATAAAAAACAAGCATCAATTTAAAAACTAATACTCATTTGCCTTGACTGTGTTAATATCTTACTTTTAAATTATCGAAGTAATTTTTTTAAAAAAAAATTACGTTTTATACGGCTGAAAATTAGAGAGTCTCGAATTGATTATATACGTAATAAGAAATTACTTAAATCGTTTTTATTACACTAGATAAGTTTTCATATTTTTTTTCCATTAATAATATATCTATTTAGTATTCCAAACACGCAGTTTCTTCACCATTTTCATTAATTATATATAATATAACATTAACTTCTCTGACTGCATATTTAGAGTGATTACAAGTCAAGATAGTGAGGAAATCTCAATATTTGCTTTAAACCGTAAATATTTTCTTAATATTTGAAGAATTAAGTTAATTATTTGCAGAACTCTAGTAGTCAATTAAAAAAGTTTGAAACGCTTTGATAAAATCATGCACATAAATCTAAAGGGCGTTTAAAATGCAAGATGTATCTGACGTTTACTTTCATAAAATGGGTCTTATTTGTGATTAAAATATAATTTTCAAGATGAATTGGGTAATAAAATATTTTCTTGGTGGGACATGTAATAATATATTTAAAATTCATTTGATGAATTAGTGAAAATTCACATCCCGACATAATAAAAGATTGGATTTATAACTGATTGCGGATTAAGGGCAATCCATTTTAAAAGAAGGATATTTTTTATCTTCGAATAATGACAATAATTAAGATATTAACAGAATTTTTGAATGAAGAACTCGCAACCCCCCTTTCTGTTTGCCTTAAAACTAAAAGAAAGTCATCACAACAGCTTTTTGATTGATTGTTCATTAGGTCACACTCTCTAAGAGCTATTAACGATTGACCTAGTAATTATGAACCAAGGTCAAATGATGAGGACGACACCTGAGCTCTGACACACCTCCACTGTTCAAACTTCCACACCACGTCAGCATCATATCTTTGAATAGAATAAGGAAGGAGATTATTTGCTGAGCAATTTCTCATGTATAGTCTCAAATTTTTTGTAGATTTGCACAAAAATTTTGTACATGTAACACACATATCATGCTTCAAATTAAACCAATAATCCTCAACACATTGATGTGTTTTTGGAACAAATAAGGTTTTGTTACAAACTTCTTGTTACAAAAACAGAATGCGCTTGAATAAAAATTTTCAATCTTTAATAAAAAAAAAAAAAATTGAACTTACTCTGTAGAGTAGAATATATTCTGTACCCGAAATAACATCTCCATACATCATTTGCAGTGTACTGCATTTGACATCTCCTCGGTACCTGACCATTCCACAATCTATGGATGAAAATAAGACAATATTATAAGTGGAAAATAAAATAAAATAGAAATTTAAATTTAAAAAGATGTAATTTCATAGATGTCCTTGAATAAATGATATACAAGAACATAAAACAACACAAGCAATGACAAACATTTGAAAGAAACAGTAATTAGAAATAATTCGGATACACATTGCCATAAATATACGTAGAATGGAAATGTCCCTTTAATATTTACAACTGCAACTCCAAAATCACTTTTATTTTTTCGAATATCAAATCACAAAATGAGATTCTCTTTTGCAATGCATTTATCTATAAGTACTCAATAGGTTTCATGCATCTTCAAAATGTGATGTTATTAAAAATAAAATAAAATCAAAGCGACTTGTAGTTTGGATGAATGATCCCAGAAATGTTGTAACATTATAAATTTGCAAAAAAATACCTTCTCCAAAAAGCCTTTCTTTTATGATTTAATCTACTTTCAAAAATGTTCTTAAGCAAGCATTAGGACCTTTTGTCCTACTTCTGTACTGGTTTAAATTCTTTTGCAAAAGAAACTTGAATGTATGAAATGTCCTCAAATGTCATAACAGTGCATTACAATTATACACTACGAATACGAATCAAAAGAGATACTTGTGAACTCCAGTAAAAACACCAATAACTGTACGTTTCTTTTTATTGCACGATACGAATTCAGTCGACATTTCAACACCCAGGCTACTGTTACCAGGGTTCTAAAACTAGTATGGAAAGAGGACTTTTCCAAAAATTTCCAACACTTATGCAAATGTTGGTATTATAACAGGCGGGGAACACTTTGAACATAATGAGATTTTTTTTAAAAAAAACTTTTTGCAAATATTTGACACTGTAACATTTCTTTGGGTACTCTACTTATGAATTACATCTTGTATAAATTATTTTTGCGAATACAAGGTATTAAAAGAGTTATATCTGAATGGCTCTTCACTTGAAATTTTGTATTTCAAAAATTCTAGATGAATTGTAAAGAAAATATTTGCCAGGGTTTCATACAAATTCACAATAAGTTCATAAAAGCTCTTGGAGAAAAGTTTGTGCCAGAAAAAACCAATTAATTTATTCTATCTATGACAAAACTAGGGATATCTCCTACGTTTACAATCAACGATATTTATATCACGTACAACCAAAAGTTTTCTATTGGCAAATCTGTACATGGTATACTCGATACGTTCAATTGATATGTTTAGTAACTTAGACGGCATGGGCAAGAAGGTATTATGGTCCCATGCTTTTAGATATTTGGTACTTTTTCTCTCTGTCTCATCTGCCAATAATACTCCCGATGAATCAATGCTCAGGAATACTAAATAAAAGTATTTATGCAACATTTGTCATCTTATTCAGTATTTCAAATTATACGACCGTAAATCAGAATAAAAATATTAATTACCGAGTGGGAAAGTCTTATATATTCTGGTCAATATGTAATTAGAGGTATTAACTAATTGGTTTATAATGTCAAGAAATGGTAGGATGCAGCAGAATGAAACTACTTTCTACATATCGGGATGTGGCGGTATCTAAGTAAGCCAGTAACAGCCTCCGGACAGAAATGATCACTTTTGTCTAGTGGTATGTTACGTGCTTACGAACCCATAGATCACGGGTTCTAATCTTCTACAAGGGTTTATTAATAATAGTATTTATAATGCGAAACAGAGTTAAGATCACGCGCGATATTCAACGACACCCTAAACCGCCATGCTTTCAGAAAGTTGGGAACAGCTTTCTGAGGTACTTGATGATTAATGCCAAACACTACAATATTCTTAAATGCGTATGAAATTATTATGAACAATACACTCCTGGTCCTCATGTACTGAGAACAATTCAAAGGCTTTTTAACAAATAATTACGTACTTGACGCCCCTCTTGATAGCTTCAACTGGAGCACACGTTTGAGGATCTAAGCAATCTAACGGCTGGTAGGGCTCATTGTCTAAGAACCATCCAGAATCTGCCAAGCCTCGAACTTCAATTTTAGACTTGAGATCATGTAGGAAATCTGATACGCGATCCAGGTTGAGAAGAACTCCAGTTCCACCAGCGCTGTTGAGAGAAATAAGATTCAGTTTTATTTAAATAGTATATAAACAGCTATTTTTTATCGAGATATTTATATAATGTTATTACTTTTATAAAAGACACGTTAATTCGAAAAGAAAATCTGTCAGTCCTAATGAAAATAATGTGATTAACGAAATTTCCTCTAATGTGACTTTTAATGTTACTCAAATTAAAGAAAATTGCTCCATAAATTTTAAATTTAATGTATAAATTATATTCTTAAGTTACATTGAATTTCTCAATAAATCAGATCTCGTTACAATCGGTTCTGATTATACATTGATTGAAACATCTTGTGCATGTATTTATATCTAAATCTGTTTATCAGTATGTCTATCTATCTATCTATATAGGGTATCTCAAAAAATTCTTTAAGAGGAGGTAGAGAACATCGTAAAAAATACATAATGAGAAAGGAAAGGATGAGGGAGTGGGAGGAATATCACCCAAACGATATAATTAGAAATACATGCATAACAAGGATAACAATAAAAAAGGATGCAAAAAGATTATATTGATGCATGCATGACACGAACATGACATGGATTGGCGAACATTTTCGAAAATACCAGACCTTTAGCTGCAGAGATGCTGATTCATACCGCCAAGTCCTTTAAATGTATTTGTGTCGTGTCATAAGTAATGGTTTTCATGACACCCTGAAGAAAATAATCCAGAGAAGGTAATCCAGGTGATCTGGAGAGCCATGCGATGGGACCACCTTTTCCTATCCAATGTTTCTATAAGTCGATTTAAATTATTCAAATTATGTGTTACAATGTGAAACTTCCATCATGTTGAAACCACATTCGGTGACGAACATGCGCAGGAAAAGGGTCGAGCAATTTCGGGAGCGCCTCCAGCAGGAAGATCAAACACTTGCGATTAACTAATTGGAATAGTAAGAGTTACCGACTGACATTGAAGCAGTTGTCCATCACGTGATCGGATTAGATATGGGTTGTCTACGGCTCATATGTATGCATTATACGTACTAAAAAAACCTTCATGTGAAAAAGTGGCTGCGTCACAGAACAATACAGAACTGAGAAATTGCGGATAGTTGGTGTAGAAGTCATTAGAAAAAGGTGATACATCATGGGTATTCCTCGAATTACGATAACTGTATTTGCAGAAAATACGCAAGTAATTCATCGATGTGTAACACTCGGCCGATAGTTGGCCGAAATGATATGGTCAGTGGTAAGTGCTGCATACTGGTCCTCAAGTTTCGTTCCATGGCATGCAACATTCCCTCATCCAGCATGAATGTTCGTACTGTTTGCAGTCACACACCCAGTATCATACATCCTTGTTGTCAAAGATCCACTTTCTACAAAGTTCTGATGTATCAGAGAAAAAATTTGGTGATCTATTTGGCGATTCTTTGGATATATTTTTCGATGCACCCGTGCAGCAACGTGTCCATTTCCGTTTTCTAAGTCATAGACGAAGTGCATATCCTTCAAATCAACATTCGTCATACGATTCGTGTTCACCGCATGGAGTTGGCAGTCGAAATTAGAAAGTTACACGTGCTGATCTTGAGAGGTCAAATACAGTGACATCTATCAATTCCCTATGTTTTCCAATATAATTTATGATTCCCCTAATGAATTTTTATACTTTTCCTCCAAGTTTGTACCCGAAGTTTTGGGACACCCTGTATATATATATATGATTTAATGTACGTTTCTAAAATAAATCTAAAATGGTGAAATTTACCTGCTTCCAGCTAATAGCAGCATATCAGCAGAGAAGAGTTCTTTGTTTAGGAGATCTTTGATCACTTCAATAATTATTAGAGATCCTAAGAAGGAAAACTCTCCTAAAGAAAGAAAAAACAATAACAAATTTAAATAAGATTAATAAGCAAATATAAAAATTAATAAATTGAATTGTGACTAATTTACCATTTTATCATGAAATAAATTTTAAAAAATCTCCATAATTTTTTTTATTTTTATGGTTAATTGCATATAAGGAGAGTGCAAAAATTCTACTTGTTTTTGTGTAGTTGAGCTTTATCACTTACCATATTTTTTACTATATGTTGTACTATCAGAAATACCCTGCACTTATAATCTGGGTATCTAGACGTGTGTAAACAATTCCGGTCATCCCAATGTCATGTCGGAAATCACGGTTTAAGTGAAGTTTTGTATTTCCAAAAAAAAAAAAAAAAAAACTTTTGCAGTCTCTTAATGTTTTTATTATGCTTTGCTATATTCACAGACGTCTTAAGGCATGGGCCATCTGGGCCCGGGCCTCACCCTCTATGAGGCCTCGTTTCGTTCTCGACTCTGTCTTAGTAAGATCATGATCCGGATAATTTTAATGGTCAAATATTATTTCTGTACATATTTACCGAAAAACAAGGAATTTCAAACTGCCTGTCAACTGGAAAAAGTGATAAGACTGTATAATTATGTGATGACCATTTTCCATGTCTAAGCCTATTTGCGTCTACGTTTTTCAGATTGTGAGTCGTGTACATTTATTTGTTTCAAATTAACGTTTAAACGAGTATTTGACAATGCATGCTATATACTGTCTACAGTAGAACGTCATTTATCCGAACGTTTATTATCCGGAGCGTCAAATATCCGAACCGAAGTCCGGATATGTTTTCGAACAGTTCAATGCTCAACAGTTGTTTCGTGTGAGGCCAATAGCGACGGGAAAACACAAGGGGTGGGGAATTTCAGCTGTGTGATTTGGTAAACATATGTGCAGAATATTAGTTTAGTTTGTTTCCAAGTGAGAGGGTGTATGCGTTGTTGAGTTTTGTTGATGCAGAAACCTGGATGGCATGCAATGAAGAAGACTGTGGATTTCAAATGCTAAATGCTGACGAGATTGTTACTACCGTTTAAGAAGAATCCGACCCTGTCGACGAAGAAACTGATGAATACGAGGACTACAACAAACGAAAGTAGAAAGGGTCCATCAAATGCTGACGCGTTTCTGAGTTAGAGACAGATATGGAACAGGAACAACAATCAGAGTGCTCTCCTACTCAACTATTGCTGCTCAAGAGAATCATAGGCCTTTTAGCGAAAAATCGAAGGTGTTCAATGGTACAGCGAAAATAAGTGATTATTTTCCACAATCAAGGTAAAATTTCGGCACTTTGCATCTATTTTGCTTTTTCTTCAAGCACGTTTTCCTCATGTGAGGATTTTCACAATATTTGTATAGTTACCAGTATCATATACTTCATGAATCGCATTCAGTTTTCAGTTATCCGAACAATCGCGTATCCGAACGGTGTCCAAAAATATATTGCGTCCCAAAATATATTGCGGTTTTCTCCAAACGAAGTGATTCATTCTTTTGGTAGGCTACATTTTCAGGATCCTTGAATGATTTTTAGCTTCGTGCTTCGAAGCAATATGCTGTTGACAAACCTCATAATTTTGATCCTCATAAATTTGACTGGACCCCACTCTTCAAAATTCCACATCACGTCAGTCAGAATTCGCGTATTTTCAAGATCTCTTCGTTGATCTTACTCTTCTGGATATTTTTTGGAAACTGCTATTATGTACTTCACTTTTACATTAAGTATAAAATGTATATAGAAAAATTAAAGTAAGAATGATGAAACCGGATTATATGTGTGAGGAATTACACCACAATGCCGCAAGAGTTTCGTTATGTATAGAGAAAAGCTGATACTCCATTTAGATGGAATATTCTTTCAACACATAATGACACTATTTGATAGCTATATGGAAATTTATAATACCAAAGTATTGCACTGCTATGTGCCATTATAAAAATATTTGTTGAATAAAATGCAAAAATTACTTTATATTTTGGGAAAATGAATAAAAATTGGATTAGACTGATCTTATATGCATATAATTTGTCATGTTTTGCAAAATTTTAAACAATATGTTGTGTTTAATAATTTTTTAAAAGAGTTTAATAAACCTTTTCTTGAGGAATGTGAAGCTCCACTCCAAGTATCGCTTGAACAATATGGAAGAAACCTGGGAAAAAAAGAAATTATATGTGTTTGAAGATAATTGATATAAATAATTTTCTACTTGCTTTCTCTAAAACTTCTTATACATCAAAAGAAAACATATATATTTGCATTCTAAGGTAAATAATAAAAACTTTCACAAAATATTTCAGAGGCTCACAAAAAATTTCCTTTGATCTTTTTTTTTCAATAAAAAAAATGTACAAGATTTAAAACAATATTTACCCAAAATATCAGATTTTAGACATCCAAATATTTTAATATGCATTAAATTTTCATATTAAATTAATATTTTATGCATTCACAAAGATTCTAATGTTGTATTTTTACTTGAATGTTATCGTTGTTTATATGTGTATTTTTAGGAAATACTTTTAAATAAACTTGGAAATTTATGGATTATTTAATTACAATAAAAATTGTGTTAACTCTGTGATATAGCTTATATTATTTTGTATAAAACAGTTTTATAAGATTTTTGAGATTCTGTAGTGGAATTTACTACCTTAAATATACATTTTTTAATTTAAAAGCTACACGCAAAAATTAAAAGCTATATTTACAAAATTAAATTTATTGCAATAATAACAATTAAAGCGTATGATTGGTCGGAAAGTATATTTAAGAATTTCAATTTAACATAGACTTACACTTGATTTGCGTCCCACCAATAAGGGTTTTCTTCTGGATCTGGAGAAAGAATTCCACCAACTAAATAAAAACAAAAAATAAATCGCATGGATATCGAACATAAATAATTAGCTATCCTTAAAGATGTTATTTTGAAATTATACGTTAAATGAAGGATTATGATTTTCAAGGTTTTTTTTCTCACTAAATATTCCCATTATATCTTAGTTAAAGACCTAAAATATGGTAAACCAGGGGTCAGCAACCTATGGCACGCGCGTCAAATGTTGCACGCGGTACAATTCTCAGTGGCACTCTACAAAGCTATCTCATAAAGTCTCTCCTTTCTGCAGCTTAAGCAATTTATTCCTTTCGCTCGTTCGTAGTTGCGATGCTCAAGTATAGAGTTTGATTTCATTCAAAAGAAAAAATTAGCGTGTGTTACTGGTTTTATAGTTAAAACTTGTACCGGGTGAGCAAAATGTCTGTAAAAACTTTAAAAATTTATAAACTCCAGAAAATTAAACAAAATAAAAAATGGTTTGCAAGTTTAGTATCGTAAGTCACGGGATTTTTTTTTAAGATAAAAAAAAATAACAAAAATTCAAAAAACACCCGATAGATGGCGTTTCGTACATAAGTGAAAGAAAAGACTCGCAAATAACAGAAGTAACGTTACCAAATTATTTATTACAGCAGCAGATGCTCCACATATCCCCCACCACAAGGGATGACACATTCCGGAGGGCAGAATGTCCGCCTGTATATATGACAGCTTCCGATGGATCGCATCTTTCAATTCCGACTGATTGGATGGACGGGATTAATACACCCGGTACTTTTAATATGCCCACACCCAAAAGTCTACTGGAGTCAGATCGGGAGACCGAGGAGGCCATGTAAACTTGCAACGTTCGGGATCTTATACGATCCTCAAGCGATTCAGTTTCCTCAAATCACTGAATAAGCTTTATGAGGCGTACCACTGTTGCAGGCACTTTTCCAGTCTTCACATTTTTCTGAAGTCGGAATTTACGCAGTGACAGTCGCTGATTCCATGTTCATGAAAAACAACTTTACCAACAAAGCTTTGTCTTTCTTGCTCAGTATTCTTATTCACTTAGTTTGGCATGCAACGGAGAATTAAATCTGGATAAAGAGTATCAGTATTTGTAGTCGCCTATCTCATTTGCATATTTCCAACTCAGTCGTTTGTAAGAGCGCTATTTGTCGGCAGGTCTTTTTTCTTATCTTTAAGAAAATCCCGTGATTTACTGATGGTAAACTGCAAACTGTATTTTATTTTGTTTAATTTTCAGGGTTTTATAAACTTTTTAAGTTTATACGGACTTTTGCACACCCGGTATTTTATTTGTTAAATAATTGTGATGATTTATACCCACACATTTAATTCAAATGGCCACTTAAAAAAGAGAGCTTGATTTTCACGGTTTTCAAGATTCTTGGACAATTGATCCTGGATTGATACAACAAAAAGATTGTGTAGTATTTATGCTATGTCGCGAAAGTGTCGTATGTAGCTCATCAAGTGTACAAAGACATGTTCAAACTAAACATCAGTTCACATTGTAGAATGCCAATAAGAAATATGATTATAAAAAAGTTGATACTCTTGACACAAGTAGCAACTAAACCTAAAATGACCGAATGTAGTTTCGTGATTGCTTATTGTGTCGCTGCCAAAGGCACACAACCTTTCACAGATGGAGAATGTTCAAAGAACATATTCTTAGATGTTAATAAATATCTTTAAATGATGCATAATTAATATATAATGAAACTCTATATCTGTATTTTAACCTCCATTTCCTAAATCTGTGTATATTACCGCATGATACGAATTATTTCAAATATTTCTTACAGTATGGCACTCTGGATTATATTGATAGATTGCTTTGGCTCACAATAGCTACAAGGTTGCTGACCCCTGCAATAAATATATGATAGACAACTTTTTTTCTGAAAAAAAAATTAATGATTTTTAAGATTATAGCAGTTTTTATCATTGAATTGCCTTCACATTCTTTGAATCATTCCATGTGTAAGAAAAGTTTATTTTCAAATATTATATTTTCCTTCTTACGTGGCTTAAATTGATTTAAATTATTACTGTCTTGTAAATTTGTGACGGATCTATACGCGACCTTCAACTAACTCCTTTTGGGAATTCTTTTTGGGCCAGTAATTTAACCAATCATCTCTTAAAAGAAGAAAGCGTGATATGCAAATTAAGTTTAATATATAATTCCTTCTTCGCGTGTTTGAGAGTTAGTGAATTGTGAGTAGATGAGAAGTGATCCTTCCAACCTTTAGCTGGGTCACAGGGTGGAAGGGATGTAAACACGTTTCAAATTCTTGTCTGTAAAATAATTTTCTTTCCCAAGAAAGAAAATAATTGAAACACGCAATATTAAACTGAAAAAATTATTATAACGATTTAGAGAAAAATCAAAAAAGAATTAATGGAATTAAAATACAACACAATTAATTAAATACATAGAACTGCTAATTCGTGTATATCTAATTTTATATAGTCCACTCACACACACATGTACATGGAAAAACGAATTCACTGTAATGTAAATTCATATTTTCTTTTTCGCATGTTTATATCATTTTTAAATGTCCTTGAGAAGCTCTTTTACATCATTAAAGCCAGATAAAAAACAGGTTGTATTTCCTCATTGATACACATGAAAGAGCAATCTGTGTTTTTACAAATCATGATACGATCAAATCATCCTTTTTGTTCTCCACCTGCATTGCATAAATTTGATCTGAATATGAATTGTATGCGCTGGGGTAACACTGAGCGTTCTAATTTTTGGTTCTAAAATCGAATAGTTTTTCCTACCTACTACTTAAAAGTTACGCTAACAAGATTTATCTGTTTTTTTCTGAATCAATACCGTGTTCCTAATGTTTGTGTTTATTGAAACATCTCAATTATTTTTTGTTTTGTAATCTTTGGTCGTGTAAAATCTATTTTATAAAGATGTCCTGCGCGATTCGTGCATATTATAAAAATTTGTATGTTTGTATATTTGCTCTCTTTGGACTTAACACAAATCCTCATCTTTTATTGTATCGTTCCAAAATTTTGCAAGGAGCTTCGCTGATGTTTCAAAGAAACCGTATGTCCCCCCCCCTTCTCCTTTCCCGAAAATTCAAATGTATTTTTAGTGAATTTTTTTCTTTCTAAATCCCTTTGCTTAAGGAAGAAATTGAACGTGTATTTGCAAAAATACCAAAAGCCGTGATGTGCAGCCAAGAGCGAAAAATTGTTCCCACTCATGTTTAGAAGATGATTACTGCATTTGGTGACCTTTTTTTTTAACATTTATAAATCCCGTGCACTATGGTTGATGACGGTATAACTGTGGGCATCTGGACTGTAAATCAGTCCTCAATCCCATATCGTGAGAGTCTTAGATGTGGGAACGACGTTTGTGGAGTTTTACTTTCTGTGAAGAGGCATGTTGGCTATTGGTTGATTGAAGGTGATCCGGGGGCGTGGCTATGAGTGGCGTCTTGACTTATATATATATTTGGAGCGCCTAAGAGCCAGCCTATAAATTTTTAGGTTCTTCTACAGTTCGCTGGTATTAACCTAAGTTAAATAAAAGGAGAAAGAGAGAGTCCAGTAGCGGGGGACTGGAAGCGCTTCAGCTAAAAATAGCTTCAGCAGTCAGGGTGTGGGCTTGAAATTCAGATCCTTTCCTTGGAATATTTGGCTTGGTTGAGAGCTGATACACTGCTCTCTGTTTGGTCGGGGATAGGTGAGGATAGAGATTCCTATTGGCTGCCCACAAGCGGTGTAAAAATGGATTGAAAAAATAGCTCGTCCAGTGGGGCAAAGTAGAGGAATAAAAAATAAAGTTTAATGAAAATAAAAAATTAACAAATTTACTGGGTGCAGTAATTAAAAATTATTACGATAGAAAATAACTTAAGGCGGGTTGTAAGAGTCCATGAGGATTTCTTCTTGGCCTCTTAGTATTATTTTATTTACATATAAGGAATTAGGTTTGACATATTAATATTGTTGGTATCGGAAAGAGAGTTAAAGAAATTAATGGCTATTTTTTGAATATGAAGTTTTAAAGCTATTAATTTTTAGTGAATTATTGATATCGTCATTTCTCATATAACGAGTTGCTTTAACAACGATACGGATGTATGTCGGGCACCGCGCAATGTATAACACGGAGTAGAGACAACTCAGACAGAAGAGAAAGGAATACAACACAAACATCCATGCCTTCTCCGGGATTCGAACCCAGTCCCTACGGCATCGCAGTCAGCTTCACTGACCACTATACCAGATGGGCGGCTTTCGCCGACATTTAAGAATGGATTTTGTAAATAAATAAATATCAACACCGAGAAAAAAAAAGTTTTCTGCAAAAAAAAAAAAAAAAAATCTGGTTGTGGGTTATTAGACGTTTAGACTTGAAATTTGTTGAGTTATTGAAACTATGTGAGGGGTTCTGAGGAAATCTACATCTAAGGTGGGGGTGGTGCGGGATATTATAGATTATAATTTCCTCTTTTTAAGTATTAAACAAACAGACTTGAAGTTTGGCAAACATAGTATTACTTCGGTTGAGCAAATATTCGCTACGAACAGTTTTCACAGATATCAACTCTCAAGAAAAATTGCGAGGGCCCTTATAGTTAAAAATTCCCGTTTTTGAACTGCTAGAGCAAGAAACAGTCCTAACCTCAAGCCTATCGAAACTAGTGGCACTCTTGCCCGAATGAGGTACCCATGAAATAAAAAGGAACTAATTGAGGATGTAATTTTTTCCTGGCATCATGTCATAACAAAGGAAGAGCTTAAAACTGTTTCCAGCTCAAAGAAACATCGATGTGAAGCTGTAATAAAAAATAAAAGCTACCCCACTGAGCACTGATAATTACTGCTGTCATCAGTATATATATATCTAAAGTATATCGATAGTTATTGAAACATAACTTTTTTGCTTTGGAAATATTTGAATTTTGATTTTGTTATTGAACTTAGTATTAAATTCTCTTTTAAATGATATAAAATACTCTGCATTTTGTGCAAAGTAACATTTTTTATAAGCGTACAAACTTAAAAAACATAACAATTTTAAAAAGTGTCCACAATTTTGGTCATCACTGTATATTTTAAACGTTTATTTGAATTTCATCAGTTTACAGTTTAAAAATTATTATTATTTAAAAATATTACTGTTAAAATTTTGGGTGAAAATAATTTCATAATTATCAACATTGAAAAATGTAATTTACCGGTGGAAGATAAATTTTTTTCTATTTTAAAGTGAGCTAAAAAAAAAAGAACGATACTGAGTAAAAATGGTCTTTTATAAGTATGATATAATACTATGTATTCTTACACGTGATAACGATAAAACATAACTTATTTAGTGTTAATTCAGATTAGTTCAGTTAAGATTATGAAGAATGGAGTAAAAATTGTCGACAGCCTTACGGTCTTACCACTCCTTGTTTCTGGCCACAAAGTTGAAGACATCAGGTTTCTAGAACGACTCCATCTATGATTGCAGCTCTTCTCGTCAAAGCAATACCAGCCGCCTATGAAAAGGTCGAGATAATTATTTTTAGTCAAAAAATATTATTCAAGTAAATGATGTTTGATTAATTTAATTAATATTGTGATGCAATCACACAATGGGAAATCTTTTTTCCAGTTATGGTTTTTATCTATTTAAGTTACGTGTTAAGTTAATTTTTACTGCACCAAAAAACAAATTAAGCCGTCATTTATTCCAATAAAATATTTTATTAATAGAACAGCAAATTAAAAATATTATTTACATCTGATCTTGTTGAGTAGTTCATATACTACTTCGCCAAACAATTATGGATTATTTATTTTTAATTAGACGTGTCAAATAATTAAGAATGTGATTAATGGTAGCCAAAGTTTATTCCAGACGCTTTTTCTTGTTAAAATCATTCAAAATGATAAAAATGGTCTCCAAATAGATTGATATAATATCTAGAAAATTTACAAAAATTAATTCGATATTTTAACCAGCGTGGATCATGTGTTCTAACTCTTTTTGCTCAACTGAAATAACATATTTAGAATAATTGCAAAAGATGCCAAATTAACCAACATAAGTTTAACAACAAACGATTATATATCAACAAATAAATTAAGTCATAAGATACATTAGTTACATGAATTACATATTGAATTAAAGCAGACGATATTAATATGAAAGAGAATTTTCAAGCTAAACAATATTTATAACCATTGCATAATTTAAAATAGTCAGTTCAAAATAGTTCAAATAAGGAAGATAAATTTGAACAGAGAGCTAAATATTTTACAATTCGAAACAAAAAACTTAAAACTGAAATCTTCTTATCATCTCCCCGTAGAAAGACTTTGATTCACAGTAGGATTTAAAGAAAAGCCTCAATTACTATATACATATTGTCTTTAGTAAAACCAAAAGATATATTAATGCAAATTATAGCAATATACAGTATCTATTTACATACTTCAGTTTGCGCACAATTCAAATTCTGGTGCAACAGCTCTACGTTATTCTGAAGAAAGTTACGGTTTTTTTAAAACTATTTTTTAAAATTTGAATGATGTAGTTTTTGTGGTTCAAGTGTATGGCATTTGCAGACGTTTGATATCAGATCGGTAAAAAATCCACAGATAAGGAGAAATATGTCTTTTAAATAATCCTTCTAAATTTACTAGAATGGGGGGGGGGACTAGAAAAGCAATTTCTTGAATATATAGTATATGTAGCTTATTATAATTTTAAGAAATGATAGCAATTGCATCAAAGCATAATATTACAAATTTAATTATTTCATATTTAATTAAAGTATAATATAAAAAAAAATTTGCAGTAGGAGTTAACTAGGAAAAAGTAAACTTGTGGTATTCTGAAGAACTTCTATTTAACAGATGCTTTCCTTTGCTGCGGCATTACTTCCAGCCTTTGTTTTAAACTTCATTAAATTAAAAATTTAGATTATGCAGACTCCAGATACTGATAGGGGGGGGGAGCTCTGTAGGATCGAATATATATTATTGTAATTCATCTAAAATCGGATTACGCGTGTTTCCCTTCGTATTTTGACCCACTTCGACTCATAAGGTACCCAACTTCTACTCTGACCACCATGTTTTCCAGATCTCTCACCCATCGAAAGCACTGGGGACACTATCATTATACACTCACTGTTATTGACGAAATGGGGTTTTGGCTTGAACGAGCATGAATCCCTCGTCTGTATTTGTCATTCAAGTCCGTTTCAACTGTATGTCGTGTTAGAACCGTTTCAGCTGCCAGAGGTGGTAACTGTTTGTACTAATTTCGGATTCTATACTCTCCCTAATTGCCTACAAATTTAAACAACATTTCTCTATACAATGATGTATGCGTAGATTTCTGCAAGTGTTTTTCCTTCCTGGTGTTGCATTTTAATGTCCAGCAGCGCAGATGCAGCAAGAGATAGAGTTAAAGATATCGCATGGTCATCAATAACACCAATTTCTTCTTTCGAACTTAATTTACTGTATAAACTATATGCATTCGAGTATTTCAATAAGTTTAAAAAATGAAGGCGAGAATCTAGGTCTCTAACTCAATGCTTAAGCAACGCAATTAATGTTTTCCGTTTTTTATACGGTGTTCTAGTCCTAATAGAGGCCCTGGTAGCCAAATAGTCGTGATCGTGAACTTGTAGCCAGCCTGTCGAATCTCTGTCCTAGTGTCATTGAAAACCCTTCGTGTTTGGAGGCCGAAGCACATTAAATCACCGAAGCTCAAAGCCTTCAGTTGGGGTAATGTGGAAATACACAATTCAGATATTATCCTTGTCGTTCTAAATTACGATGTTCACCGCTAATTATTCTCGTGTTACTTCAAAGGGTGACTTAATTAAAATCAAATCCATTTGTAATAGTAATGCTGTATTATATCGGATACATATTAATGTCGCGGCCGGCTAGATGGCGTGGTTAATTTGTGGCTGGTCTTCTGCACCCAAAGTTACGGGTTCGACCCCGGCCCAAGCCGACGGATTTTTATGATGCAGATAATCGACAGCAGCCATGCCATATGATTATACTGCATGTTAAAGAATCCTAGAGTGTCTGTTTGAGTTGGGTGCTCTAGGCAAAGTTAAATCCTAGTATACAGATTCGCATCGTCAGAGCTCAGGAGCCTCCCTCTAGGAGGAAACTGGGCGTCAAAATTACCTGTGGCGATTGGTATCTACCTATAGGGTGCCGCACTAAAAAGGGATACCAGCTTCCGGGAATGAACTAGGTCTGCAATGGTAAAACACCAATCCGCAACCCATTAGAAATTAAAAAAAAAACATTTAATGTCGCACTTAGACAAATGAAATGAAATTTTTTTCCCCTGTAAAGGAGGTGAAAAGGAAATTCACGGCAAATTGATTCTCGCTAAATCTTTTTAGATACAAATTTGGGTACAGGATGATGAAATAGTATTTACATTTTTTTTTTCCCGATTTTCTCTGAGATATTTGGCTATACTACATATAAAATTAGTGAATTATCAATTGTTAATTACTGAGATATAATTCGATCCCTTCGATAAAATTGATTCTTGTATATATACCAAGTAAAATGATAAACATAAAACTCAATTGAGAGTAATTTGAATAATTAAAAAAAACTCTTATTGAGGGAATATCCAGTAGGAGATACCTGATTCTTACCTTCTAAGTAGATAATCCATCGTTTACTGGATCTGGATTCTCTGATGTAATATCTAGAGAAAACAAAGAAATTCTTTAAACATATGTAAAAAATAATTAATTAAAAGAAAATATTTTAATTTCAATTACAAGCATTTAGTCATCTTTACAATATCTTTAGCAGTGGAAAAGTAAACATTGCTGTAATATAAAATTGGAGTACATTTTTCTTTTCCGAATCTAAACAGTATTTCAGTCAGGATCTAGTTTTGTAAAAAGAGTGAGTCTTAGTCATATGATTCCCTCGTTGTTTTAAAAAAAGGAGTCGATCAAGAGAGTATGTAACGGGTTCCATTCGCGATTCTGAATAATCTTCTTTGGAAGATTCATTCGATGACGTTATATAACTATAAAACCTTTTTTCTGTGAAGGAGCCGCGATTTATGTTAATGAGTCAAGTGAAGAGAGAAATTAAGAGGATGGCGATTGAGTTGTCATACGGAGACTGCGAAGTTGGAGAAGTTAATAGTGAAAATATTTCCGTGGTTCAAGTGGAAAGGATGCGACTGATCGTTCAAAGATTCATATTATTGCTGAGAATTTGCTACTCACGATAAGTACAAAATTTATATGCAAGATATTTAAATTAGTATTTAACCTGGTGTACTTCCATAGCGTAAGTCAATTTAGATGGTGGTTAGATAGTTATAATTAAGTATATGTTTCAAGAAAATGTCTCATCCTTTGGTGAACCCTCACACTTCAGAATTCGCGACGAGTATAATTTTAAAAGTCGTTGATAGTATGCTTTTAAAAATTCCTTTTTGAGTTTAAGGTTCATCGCAAGTTTTTTTTTTTTATTTAAATTCACGTACGTAAACGTCGTTTATCCGATTCAATTGGGACCGGGTACTGTTCGGATACGCAATTGTTCGGTTCGCGAAAACCTAATGCGATCCATGCAGTATATGAAACAATACAAATATTGAAAATCCTCACATGCGGGAAATGTGCTTGAATAAAAAGCAAAATGTCGCAATTTTACCTTGATTGTGGAAAATAATCACTTATTTTTCGCTCTACCATTGTACACCTTCATTTTTTTCGCTGAAAAGTCTCTGATTCTCTTGAGCAAGAGTAGTTGAATAGGACAGCACTCTGATTGTTGTTCTTACCACTTCTTAGCTGTCTCTAACGCAGGAAACGCGTCAGCATTTGATGGACCCTTTCTACTTTCGTTGTTGTTGATGTCCTAGTCTTCATCCGTTTCATCGTCGAAAGGGTTGGATTCCTCTTGCACGGAAGTTACAATCCCGTCATCATTTAGCATTTGAAAAATCCACAGTCTTCTGCATTGTATGCCATCCAGGGGTTTCTAGATCTTCTTCATCGCATTCTTGAAATCCTGGGATCGAGTGGACAAAGTCAATAATCTCCTCCTTGTGGTTGTCATTGAAGTTTTTTTCGCCTTCTAAATCTGGCCACAGCATATTCCATGCATTTCTCACCAAATCACACAACTGAGATTCCCAAATATCCCTATCCTTGGGTTTTCCCGTCACTTTTCTCCTCACGCGAAACAACTGTTGAGCATGCACTGTTCGGAAACGTATTCATAAGCAATACATGTAATTGACACAAAAAAACTGGTCTGGATAATGAACGTTCGGATAAACGACGTTCTACAGTAGTTTATATTTGCTGACCAATATATATTTTAGCTATCATGTGTGTGCTTTCACTAACAATGCGACGAGTTTTTTCCTTATATAACAAAAATAATATTCGTATCAGCAGAAAATCTATCTCAAGAAGGAAACCACAACTCTGAGGTCTGTTGTTTTTCAATTATATTCCAATAAATAATCCCACAATCAAAGTTACAGATTGACTTAAGATTTGGATCATCAGAATGTGTCGCTCAGAAGCTTGAAGCATGGAATGAACAATGACATATTGATAACTACTACGCTGTATTTACAAACGACTCTTATGTACGGTAAAGGATGAAGCATTGAGAGAAGAAAGCTAACAGTAAAACCTTCCAATCATTTCTATGAATTCCGCAAGAGCGACAGTAGGATCTGAAACCTCTTAGAAAAAACGCTTTTCAGAGCATCTGTCGATCTTAATAATGTGTTTAGAACAGGGGTGGCCAACCCAAACGACCTTGCGGGCCACTTCGGAAAAACATTATTATTCCATGGGCCGCATATAAAGATGCATATATCTTTACATAAGATTTGGACTCATTACAAACTTTTATCGAAGTGAAAATTTAAAACAGAATGGATTATTGTTATTGTTTTCATTATTTTTCAAGTATGCAAAGACAGATTATTTAATAATAATAATGCAATGATCCAGTGGCGCACACAGGAATTTTTCAAGGGAGGGGTTCAGGAGCGAAAGTCCACCTTTTTCGTATCATGCTCAATACACCACCCAACATATTTTTTTGACTTTGTAGATTTTCGGGAATAAAAAACTAATTATTGAATAAACAATTAGCATTAATTAATAAAATTAAATTTATTTTAATTTTACGTACTATTTACATAGGATTATAAAAAATTAAAGGCTCTGAAGAGGAAGTGTCTGTATCCATCCCCCCCCCTCCTCGTGTGCGCTACTGCAATGATCAAATATGCCTAGTTTTAGCAATAAGCAGTGCGTGAGTGAGTGAGTGAATATTAACGTCGCACTGTTCAGCTACACGAGGGCTTTTGGAGACGGACCGCGTAATTTTGAACCATGGTAAAATGACGCGGACGACACCTGAGCTGGCACCCCCTCTCCTAACTACCACACCACACCACCGGGAGGACGTTTAATCTCTAGAGATTTTACGTGCATCGCTCCCCTACACGGCGGGTCTTCAGTGGTACTGGGATCGAACTCATGACTTGCTAGCCATGATCCGATGCCTTGACCACTTGGCTACAGCGGACTAAAACAGCGCGGTAAAGTTACAGAAATCAAGCGGGATCCTGCGAAGAGTAGATGAAATACAAAACTGCTCACATCTAAGTACGTATAAAACAGAAGCAACGTACTAAAAAAATAGAAAAACAGTGATGTGTGATATATTTGTTCAAAACACTATATTAAAAACAAAAATATTGCACAAAATAATGGTATTTTGTAAAGTTGTAATGAATTTCGCAGACCGCATGCGACACTCGGGCTGCAGGTTGGCCACTCCTGGTTTAGAAGAAATTTCGGACATAACATTATTAAATTAAAAATGTCTCAACAATACGCCAAATTTGAGAAAATAAATAATGGCTTCAATTTTAAACAATAAACTTTCATTTCGACGTTTAGGTGCTTTGGAGATAGGCTTCAAATCTAACAAAAGCTGAGTTAAAATAAAAATAAAATACGAATGTAATGCTACGATATACTAAACCAAGGGTCGGTAAACTTTTGAGACAGAAGAACCAATTAGTAAGTGAAGCAAGATAATTAAACAATCAAAGAGCCTAAAAAAGATACCTTAACTATCAAAAAGCCTAAACAATATTGCAGAGGCTCTTAAACTGTGGTCCGCGGACCCCTGGGGGTCCACAGAGCTATTCCTTGGGTCCTCTTGGAGTCCCTCATGCAACGTTGAAATTTCTCTCTTTTACAGATTCTGAAAGATCTTGTCTAAAAGTTGAAAGATTTGCCCTGCTAGACTAGATCACTAAATTGTCCCCAATGAAAGAACTCTACTAAAACTTGTATTCCGATCGAATATTAAGCCGGGAAGGACGTTCCAAAATCGCGGTGTCCACGATGTTGCGCTGATACATAAGGGGGGGGGGATGGAACGATCGAAAGTTTGAGAGAACCGCTGCTATATTATATTTATATACATACGCTTGCGCAGAAGGAGAGAGGTTTCTGGTAGCTAGTGGCGTAAGGTACACCCCAACAGCCCCCTCATTACCTGGGGGGGGGGAGCTTGACTGACGCTATGTACGTTTTTGGGCTTGGGGCCTAAAACCTGAATTTGCAGAGGGGGCCTAATATTCTCCGTTACGCCTCTGCTGATCGTGGTCGTGATTATAACTCTCGTGCTACAGTTAATATTTTATTATTTTTTAAACACAATTTTATCCAAAGAAATATTTTAAATTTCTTCAAAAACTAAGAATGATCGAAGATATTTTTTATTTATATGTCTCAATGCTAGAGCAACCATTGTCAAAATTTCATAATGTGAGTTTAAATTTCTAGCTCCGTGAAAGAAATTCTGTACCAATAATACCGTAAGCTCTTTATTCTAGAACAATTAAAATTGATTTTGGTTGTCCTCAAAAGTGTATAAAAGTAATTTTAACATTTTTTTTATAAACCTCAAAACTTGCCATAAAACGCGGAGTCTGTTTTTTGTCATTTTTGTTGGGGTTTAATCTCTTGTCCAAAGTCATGAGTGTTCTTGAGTCCATTCTCATACAACTAAATAAACGTAACTAGAAATCACGTTAAGGTATATCTTCTCAAGACGGCATTTTTACCGATAAATTGGACTTTTACTACTTTCGAACTAATTGTAATATTTATCCTTATTCCAAATAAGCTTTTTTAATACAGGACATGTAATACAGGAATAACAATCTTAAATAAAGTCAGTCAAGCCTTTAAATGTTTAAGTAAATACAGGTAATTTTTTCGCCAAATTGTCATAAAGGATAAAGGGAAAGGAAAACATAGGTTTTTTTAGTAGGAATGACAAATTTTTTTAATAATTCATAGAGGCAAAAGACTGAAGTACCCCAATTTTCTATGCCAAGAGCCACGGTTTGCCGACCTCTGTGCTAAGTCATGGAAAAATAGGTGCTTAAAAATATTTGAGATCAAGAATCCTTTTACTGGAACATTGATCTAATTAAATATGCAGCAATGATCTCTATTATACTTGTGAAGTATCCCTATTCATATAAAGGCAATTCATCCTAAGGTCTTCCTTCGGGATTTGATCTCAGCATTTGCAAATCGATCATTTGTGCTCTCTAGTACCAAATTAATTAAACCATGTGAAATAAAAAGATAAATTACCTCCGTCACGTAGTATTTAAAGGATAGTGCTGTCAAATAAGGCACTGACTTTTTGAAAGTACTTTTTGCTATAACTGTTAACACGAGGTATTTATATGCATTGCAAAAGTGCCCCAAGCATGAAAATTAAATTCATGAAATAGCTGCGCTGCAATCTATGCATTACAAGTTTTCGTGTGTTCCTACACGGGCTATTGGAAGACATTTTTCTTTAATTACAAACAACATTGGGTGAGAACTAATGTTTGGTATGGCGAATCGAGACAGTTGTCTGTGTGTGTGTCGCGACAGTGAATGCCCCGTGGTGCTCTCTGCGTAGTAATACTGCAGATACTCCGAATTAGGGCTCATTTAATTTGCATCTAAAAACAATCAAAAGTTCTGGAAGTATGTTGATGAATAAATCATTTACAGAATATCTACAGTTCCTTAAATACAATCTAAAGTTTGAAATAATAATAATCATACAATGAATTTTATAAAATAACAAAATCACATGATGTTATGAATTGATCTTTCTTTCACTCCTTGCTAGGGATCATTAGTGCAAAAAGAGGACAATTCGTCAACATTTATTTTTTCAAAAGCCACTAAAAGTTAACGAAAAAAGGAGGTTTTGGGGCGCTGAATTTTGAAACAATATAACGAAATTCATGTAATACTTATAAGCGATGTAATACTTATACATTTATTTAGCGTATGTTACATTTAATAAGCTTATTATATATATAAATGATTTATTTATTAAATAATAATTTTTAAAACTCCCTTCTTCCGCAAAAATTATTTTAATAATTTTATATTTTTACAAAGTTTGGGATTTTAATAAGGAATTAATTTCCCCCTTCCTTAATGCAGTATCTATATCTGTTTTTTCTATTTATTAAGCTTAAGTCGCCTCACTTATGAACCAATCTGGAAAACCATTCACAGTGGTTGCAGAGCATGTAAATTCTTAGAGAACAGAGGCTCCCAAACTTTTTTGTCTCATAGACCACTAGCCATGTTTTTCTGTTAGGGGTAGACCCCACTTACCTAATATTGAATTTTTGCAAATTTATCAATTTAAATGTCTTTTTATAACAGCTGGTTTTTTACTACTTACTTTAAAAGATTTAAATATCTAACTGTAGTGAAGTATTGTGTTTGAAACTTAAGAAACGCGCTTGTTAATTACATTAAAATGCAATTAATGCGTAAAATAACTGTTAAATAGCTGAGCAATAATTTTAATGGGGATGAATGTGGTGTATCAATAACATATGCCATCCATCTTTCCAGGTTTATAACTCTGAATCTCCTCAATCAGTACTGTGGTATCACCATAGTTAAAGCATTCATACACTTAGTTTCAAAATCTGAATAGAAGGCATTTAAATGTTCAAAGTAGGTGAAAACGACAATTTCCTGGCAGATTGTCTGTGACAAATCTGGTATCCACTTGGTTAAATTATCTTTTAAAATCAAAGTCACAATCAGGTTTAATAAAAATACCATCGAAGGCTTTTAATTTACACCTCATGAACACCTAAATTATTTTTTCGCTGACGTAGACCCCTTGCAGGTCATCATAGACCACTTTGGGAATCACTGTTTTAGGGGGAGGATTTTGGGCCGCAACTACTCTGTCAAGGTAGTCTCATAGCTACTCTACCAGATTTAAGTCAAGTGGGCAAGATGGTCATTCCATTTGTCTAATTCGCCAACCAAAAAGGTATCTGTCTAAGAGCATATAGCTACAAGTAATATTCAGTAACGTCTTAAGGAGTAGGCCAACTGGCCCCGGCCCTAGCCTCGGTGGGGGACGTCTCGTTCTCCACTCGACCTCAATAAGATCATGATCCAAATAATTTTTGTGGTTGAATGCTATTCCCGGAAATGTTCTCCGAAGAACTGGAATTTCAAACTGTACGCCAACTGGCAACAGTGTAGGACTGCATTATTATGTGATGATTGTCGTACCTTGTCTAGGCTTAGGCTTATACCACCCTATGTTTTTGAGATTGTTAGTCATGCACATTTCTTTGCTGCAGGTTATCGTATGTTCGAGTATTTGATAACGTATGCTATGTACTGTCTACTTTTAATAGTCATGGATGGGCCCTATTTTTACATAGGGCCAGGGCCTCAATAAGTCTTAAGACATCCCTGGAAATATTATCTTCCAAAATAAATTATTATCAGCAGCAGGTTATAGGTTCTCCGTGTTAAACGATGATTTCGTTATCGATATATTTGAGCTTTCACAATGCCTTCATTGAACACATACAAGCCCGACTACTCGATCTCATAAAGAGGTCTAAGTCCATGCCATGCTTTTACCTCCGCCGTGTGTTTTTCAACAATGTTGGATTCATAGTGTCTTGTTCCTTGCTGTCTTCAGATCAAAACAAGGCAAGATTAATTTTTTAAATGGATCTAGACTCATCTGTCGAAAGTACAGGCTGCAATTCATCCTTCACACAGACTGCAAGTCAGTTTAAGTGGCTCTATCTTTGTGTTCTCTTTGTAATCGGTCTTTTTGCATAAAAATCTTTTTTACGAAGATGTTTTTGGACCATGCAAGCCAAAATTCTTCTGATTTTCGCAAAATGGGTTGCAATAATTTGAGGTACAGTAAGGTTTCTTTTTCTTCGCTAAGAAAAAGCAAGAAAATGATAATCTAGAATTGTTATAACATATGGGTGACCTAATGCAAAACCTTGAAATAGAGTTTTCAGATTTAAATTCTAATATTGTTGAGCTACACAGGAAAACAGTTTAACATTATCAACTTGTAATATGCCATTTCCCTCTTTCCTGTAGCTTTTCATTTTAAGGAATCAAGTAAACGCGCTTTTTTTATTTGTAAATTTTCGAAATTTCAAAAGATTACTTTTTTACCTTACAAAGTATATTTTTCTAGAGATGAAATGGTCGACACGCAAAACTTTTAATTATCATTGTTGTTTTGATGTATTATACTCCAAAAAACTAATTATATTAATTTGTGACGTGTCCTATTCTCGCCCTTTCACTAATCCTCTTAGGGAAATACTTCTTTAACAGCTGTTTGAGCTTAAAACCACCTTCCGTAGAGAGAGTTGGATTTTATGCTAATTTGAGTTCTATTCAAACCCTAGCAAAGTGAGTGTTAGAGTTAGTCATTACGCTGTTATTAAAGTGAAATTAACAAAATGACTTTTGGAAATCTTGGTGAAAGAGAGAAGAAGCTTTATACTAGAATATAGTTGATCCAGGAGAGATCTGAGGAATGCTTTTCTATTGGATCACGCTCAGTTAAGTGTTTAATAATTTGTCTTGAGAATTTAAGATAGCTAATTAATTTGATTGCTACTTCGGTTTATAAACTTTATTGATAACAAATTGATTAAACCAGATAAAATTTTATTATTTTCATGGCAACGTCTGTTCTTTCGGGAACCAAACTTCTCCTGCGGCCTTAGGATCGCGACAAATTTATCAAGAAATTAATAGCAGAACGTTATGAAATACATGTTGTATTTTAACTTTTCGAGACTTGAGTATTATGCAATTGAACTTGAAAATGCCTTCCAACGTTACGCTCATTCTCTGAATTTTGTAAGAATAATAATATAATCTTATATAAATAATCTTAAATTAAAATCTAAGCAACGAATCTTACATGATTTTAAAATAAAATCATATTCATTTCTCTTTTTTCCCGGCAACAGATAAATCCCCTTTAAAATTGTAACCAAGGTAGAAGATTTTGTAAGGATACATTTGCCAAGCCCAGAGAAATCTTTAGATTTTTTGAAGACCTGGGCTTCTGTGCAAATGTAGGCCCTACCTATAATCTTTAAAAGTAAACATTATATAGCATGTATTATCAAATACTCGCACAAACGGTAATTTGAAACAGATAAATGTGTGTACGACTCACAATCTCGCAAGCAGCTCGATCGATGGCCGTATTTCGACCAAATGAATTGGATCAGTACTTCTCAAAGTTATAATATTTGCGACCCAATCATCATTTTCATCGCCCCCCCCCACACAATAACAATGAATTAAATTCAACAATACTATACATTGACGCTAAAGCTATAATACGACTTTAACCTCTTAAGTGCCAATAGCGTATTTATACGTCTCACTCAGCCAAAAGTTAATTGCCCGGACGTATATATACGTCTTTTTAAGGTACGAACTTTTCTGTGCACTGCTGTCCATAAAAGCATAACGAAGGCTTTGGGATGCAATAAAAGGACCTTGACAATATGCTTGAGAAGAATTTGCTTATTTCAAATTATTTGCTTATTTATTCCTTTCCTCCAAACCCTCCCCCCTCCTGCAGTACATCACATACGCGTGCCTACGTGGAAAACAGATGGCGTTAAGGAGCGAATCGCGTAACTTTTAGTCGGCAGTTAAGGGACTAATTATAAGCCGTACTAATTGTTAAGATAAGTGTTAATTTTTCTGTATATAATTTTATATGTAACAATCCCGTGGGGTCATGGTTATTATTAAACTTGTTCTTAACTTAGTATAGTAATATTATATTATAACAAATATTGTGTACTACTGATACATTTATAAGTGTATTATATCAGTGTAAATGTGTATTTTATTTTTTATTATGAGAATGTATTTTTTTTTTGTAACTTTCAGTAAATTAATAATTTTTTTAATCATCTCTGTTTTTGACTTTTTAATATGTTCGCGCCCCCTCGTAGAGTTATTACGCCCCCTTAGAGAGTGCGCCCCAGAGTTTGAGAAACGCTGAATTGGAGGATTGTTTATGGTATTACGCACAGAAAAATTTTTCAAGGGTCGAAAGTCCCCCAATTCAAGACAACACCAATTGATTCTTCTGATTTTGTTAACAAAACCAGTAAAAAATAGATTATTGAATTAATAATTACCATTAATTAATAATATAAATTGTTAATTTCAAGTACTTAAAGAAATTTACGCTATATATATATGTAGGATTATCGATCAATCGAAAAAAAACTCAAGGGCTTTGGGGAGAAGGTGTCCGGACCCCTAGGACATCCCCCTTGTGTGTGCCACTAGTATTAGATAGGCCTAGGCCTAGACATGGACAACGGTCATCACAAAATAAAGCAGTCTTGCTACTTTTCCAGGAGACATGTAATTTGAAATTGTCTGTTTTTCGCGCGTGCGGAGAATATGTATGGGAACAATATTTAACCAGTAAAATTATTCGCATCATAATCTAATTAAGATTGAGCCAAAAACGAAACTAGGCCCCACCGAGGGCAAGGTCCTGTTGGCCCATGCGTTAAGATGTCCTGCATATTCTAAAAACTAAAAAAAAAAAAAATCATATTGAAAGTAAAGGTGCCTTTTATAAGCCGGATTTTACGGTATATAAAATGCATTGTAAAAAAAATATCACACGCACACATATGCTTCGTTAAGTATTGATCATTGAAAATCGCGTGCGCGCGAATTTGGATGTTTTCTAATTGTTAACAATCAGTAGTTTTCACAAACAATTTTCAGGAGGGGAGGGGGGGCCATGGTTGAAAGTCCCCTAAAACGTATCATACCTCAAACAACACCAATTGATTCTTCTGATTTTGTCGATTTTGTTAACAAAAAACAGTAAAAAATAAATATTGAATACAAATTAGCATTTATTAATAAAACAAATTGTTTATTACAAGTGCTTAATTCAATTTTACATTATATATAAAAAGGATTATCAAACCGAAGAAAATTCAAGGGCTTTGGGGGGGGTGTCCGGACCCCCAGGTGCACCCCCCTTGCGTGCGCCACTGTCAACAATTTATTCACCGCCAGATCTAAAAGGAAGGGGGGGGGGATGTAAGCGTCATTTTCGCTATAAATTTAAGATGCATCTCTTACAATCAGTTTTTAACCATATCCCTTCCACACAAATGGAGGGAAAAAAAGATTCTATTTTTTCGCCTTCACCTCGAACCCCCTTTCATTAACGAGACCGAAAAGCTATCTCGTTTTCGATTCGATCACATGATGTCTTTACCTCCGGAGCGAACCCTCTCTTCCAAAGAGATAACGTTTCACAACGATTAAGTCTTGTGGTATCATTATCGAACCGCTCACTTGTATCATCCTCATCATCGCTTCATTTGTATCCAATTCCCCCTCCTTTGTGGTCGGCGGCACCGAAAAAGGTCCTTAACACCCCTCGCCGCCGAGAGTCCGGTCCTTCGGCCACAAGGCCCTTTGTTCCGAAGTACCTCTCCGAGTTAGCATCAATGTTATCACTGCCTTTTTGCAAAAAGCACTCGGACTTAAAATTACCACCAGTCAATAAAGGAAGCGAGAGTTAGAAGAAGGAAAAAAAGCAAGAGAATAAACCAGTGTATAAAATAATTATCTTCTTATAGTGTCCTCTACCTCCCCTCACCGCAGTATTTTTTTTACTTAGTTCCACTCTGGTAATACGGCCATTTTTCTATTTCGAAGACACGGCAATGCCGAAAAGAAGCATCAAAGGCTGCCGACTGGTGGTGTCCATCAAAACCTGTTTTCATTTATTTATTTATATTTTTTCTTTTGAGAGAAGATTATTTTTTTCTCTTCTTCTCTACAACCACCACCACCGGTTCTCGTTGGGGAGAGAGGGGAGGGTGCTATTATGCGGAAGGGCGGCAATGTGTCGGATATCAGTTCCTCCCGGCACACACACTTCACTCTGTAGCGATCACTGCTTTGATCTCGGCCGACGCGAGCAGCAATCTCGAGATCAACGGGGAACTACTCAGCTGTTGAGGAGTGGTAAATATAGGTCACAATCCACCTCATCGCACATTAGCAGTACAATTACGTCGTCGTTTAGCGGCTATCGCACTTTAATGAGGGAGATTTGTAGTTACGTTAATTCTTCCATAAAAGCAGAAAAGATTTTTTTTCCCCACTTCACTAAGATTTTATACTTTACAAACTGGCAAAGCGTTATTATTATTGTTTTTTTTTATTTAGAGATGCATTTTGTTTTCGTGAAGGGGGGAAAAAAGCTGCATAAAAATTGAAATTATTTCGTGAAATGAGAAATAATTTTTTGTGTGTTTAGAGGAGACAAATAAGAAACAGTATTCATAAACAAAAAGTGAAATGTATTGCAGTTTTAGAAAGAAGAAACGCTCATAACCCTTTAACAGGCTTTAAAAAAAATTTTTTTTTTTAGCGATTGTACTATAAAATATTTTTAGGAACTAGATTGATTTTAGAAATTCATCTTATTAGGTAAAATTATTTTGATTTTTAAGACTTTTGTGTTTAGTGGGAATGCGTTAATCATAATCTACTGCGTGTGATTGAAATGAATTTATATGCATTTTGTTTCAGACGTAAGGGAGAACATTTGGGCTCCCCTGCAAAGTCAGGTTTTGGACCCCCAAGTTGGATATTATAAAGGGTAGGTAGCTGGTGGCAGTCAGGCTTTGGGCCCCCTGGAACCCTGCCCCCCCCGGCGGTGCGGGGGTGTACGTTACGCCACTCTTTTGTCACATCTCCCCATATGAAATTTCTAAAAAATACTTCGTAAATACTACAACCTTCAAAAGGAATAGTGAATTACAAATATTTTATAATATCAGATGTTGATATTAAGTATTTCTACGTATCATTTGCCATGGAATTTATGAAAACAGAGTTCAGTGCATAGCGAACACAACAAAATTGGGAAATATCTTTGGAAATACTACAATTTGTACATTTAATTCTAAATTAGACAGACAAAATTACTGATAAGGCGATAACATTGATGGAATTGATGGTAAACAAATTTACCATCAATTTAACTGTAAAGAGTTGGTAAAGATATTTTATAATTCTCGGGAATCTTTCCATTTTTTAAAAAAAAAAAAACAGGCCGAGAATAACTCATCTACTGAAAATTTTCTATTATGTAGCAAATTAACATAGATGCATGAGAGTGGATCGTATGTATAAAATATTTACTGAATAATTTAATGTTTATGCTTCTGTAGGATACTTTTATTAAGTGTGAAACAATTTTTTTTAAACGAGGCATTGAAAGAAAATATTGTGATTATCTGATGTTGAAAATGATAAGTCCACAATGAATGCCTTCCTTTCTCTCCCTCCTAATTTGATGATATTTATATTTTTTCAGATACTCATCATGGCGTCGCCATCCAATAAAAAAGAAAGTAGATCCACACCTAGCTGTTGAAAAGTTATACATTCCTAACAATATTAAAGTTTTAGTTTAAAATTCTGTAAAATAAATTTGATTTGTTTTTCAATTCCTACTATTAGCTCACTCTCTCTATATTAAAATTCTCGTATCACAATGTTTGTTACCAAACTCCTCCGAAACGGCTAGATGGATTCTTATGAAATTTTGTGCGTATATTCAGTAGGTCTGAAAATAGAACGCTAAATGTTTTTCATTCCGATATTGCAATAAGTTGAAACGATATTAACTAAAAACCCTAAAACGGGTAATTGTTTTATCCCTGTGTGTTGTTTATTCGGCCGAGCGTCATTTCAATTTCAGCTGAGTGAAAAGTTCCGACTTTTTCTAAGTTTTTAAAACAACAATCTAATTTTTTTCTATAAAACTCACACAAAAAATAATTATAGAATCGGAAATATCATTTATATCGCCACGATACAGTATAATTTTTTTTACAATATAATATTATTTTTATTTTTTACGATGTTTTTTTAAAAATGAGTCAAAATTGATGCTTTATGAAAATTATTTCTAAATTGTTGTGTACGAATTTATTTTTGTGTTATTAAAACGATATTCTGCACTAAATAAGTTCATGCTTTTCTCTTTAGAATCAGTTATTTAAAAAAATAAATACTGAAACGGTTTTTTTTACGATTTTCAAAAAATACTCAAAATTTTAATTAAACATTTAATAACTTTGTCATTTATAAACATAATCTCACGAAACTTTTTTGCCGAGTGTAGAGCAATATTATACGAGATTTATACAAAATTTAAAAAAATTACCTAAAAATTTCAGATTTAAAAAAAAATTTGTGTTTTTTTTGTCTATTTTAATTTTTGCTAAAATTTATTTATGTGGTGTTTTTATTACATATTTTTGCTTAAAAATTACCGTTGTTTGCAATCTATGTGCAAAATTTGAAAACTTTAAATTAAAAATTAAACCCACAAAACTTTAATAAAAACGCGATTTTACGGTAAGTCAAGCCTTGGCGTCGAAAAACGGGTTCGCGACAGATGTGTGACTTTTCTCTGTTCCACCATCCAAATCACCTTACTCATGGGTTACACTAGAAAAAGGGGTGTCTATAACAAATGAAAAATCTGCAAATTTGGCAAGTAAAAAAATGCGAGTGAAAAGTTTTTTTCCATTTTTTGTACATATCTTTAATTAAAAAATTCATATATTACATCCATTTATAAAACAAAAATATCTAAAATAAAAAAGAAAAATTTAATCACTTTTACTCCGTTATCATTATTTCAAATAAGTTTATTTGCAAAACATTTGAATGTATTGCTTTAAATTAATATTTTTTTAAGATAAGGAGTATTGTGCTTTCTGTAAATCACATTAATCGAAATTTTTCAATCGTTATGTATGGATTTCTTAAAATTCTGACGAGTAAACGGTCTGAACTAAAAAAGTTCACACTTTGCTCTTTTAAAATCAGTGATTTAATAAATTAAGTATACAAAAACTTTTTTTTACTCTATTTCAAAAAATGCTTGCAATTCCACCAAAAACTACACTCACCGAATTTTTTGAATTGTGTAAGCGTGCAAATGCTTTTGGTGCCTTTACACGAAAACTGCTCTATTCAGAAGTACCACGCTATTTCACATGAGCTCAAACAAACAAACAAACAAAAAATATGGATGCTTCGCAAGCAAGGCACACCGGTTGATGCATGCCCCGGTTTATTCAAATCAAAAACCTTGAGGCGAGTATTTACAGTCAATCCAAGGCAGACTGAGTGTTTTTATTTGTGACTGTTGTTCAGTACAATACTATAGAAATGGCAGCGATTATTACTCCCAATGTCTAACTACTCACTGAGGAACAAAGACCATTTATGACCACATTATGCTCCTAGTTTCAGAAAGACAAGGTATATTCTTTGTTTTGTATGCACCAGGTGGATCTGGCACATTCCTATTTCCTATTTCATGTATCAATATGATGCATTGCTGTTGCATCATCTGGCATTGACGCAACTTTATTAGATGGAGACAGAACAGCTCATTCACCATTAAGCTGCCACTAAATATTCAAAATAACTCAGACGCAGTGTGCAACAAAAAATAATCGTCCATGGCCAGAGCGCTAAAACAGTGTAAAATTATCATTTTGGATGAATGCACTATGAAAGAATACAAACATTTGCTTGAGGCGTTGAACAGGACATTGAAAGATATAAAAAACAGCGACAAACTATTTGGTGGCATTCTGTTACTCATTTCAGGTGATTTCAGACAAACACTTCCCGTCATTCCACGTTCAACGTACGCTGACGAGATCAAAGCTTGCTTGAAATCATCGCCACTGTAGCGTAATGTTGAAAAAGTACAGCTGAAAGTAAATATGCGCGTTCAAATGCTTCAAGATCCCGCTGAAACATTCTGAAAACAACTGTTAGGTATCGGTGATAGAAATGTAGCCGTGCATGAAAATACTGGATGCGTAAAATTGTCTACCGATTTCTGCACAATCATTGACTCGCAAAATGCTCTCATGGACCAGATATTTCCCGTATACACACACAATACTTTAATCATGAATGGCTGGCAGAGAGAGCAATTTTGGCAGCAAAAAATGTGGACGTCAGCGATTTCAATTTCAAGATACAACAGTTGTTACCAGGAGACTTGATATCATAAAAATCTATCAATACAGTTTGCGATACCAACGAAGCTGTGAATTAACCAGCAGAGTTTTTGAGCTCATTGGATTTGCCAGGCATGCCAGCGTACCATTTACAACTGAAGGTTGGATCTCCGGTTATTTTGCTTCGTAATTTGAACCCACCACGGCTGTGCAAGTCAGCCTTTGAGATTGATACCCTTGTTCTACAGCAATTCGAATAAGTAGTTTCAAAATGCGACGTAAATAGGCAGGCAATCCATCAGTAGAGTAATTCGAGAGCTATTGATGACACATTTAATAGTTTTAAACAGCGTTTAAGTCAGGTCATTAAAGCTGTATCACCTTATCTAACTCCCACATCATACCGTGAGAGGTTTTTGAAACTCAGTTCTACTTAAAGTACTTAACCCTTCTCCCTCTTATTCCGCAAGGAAAAATGGCCGCGGTGGCCGAATGGCTATTGTGGGGAATTCCTGACTGACGTTTTTCTGTCAAGTCTTAGATCCAAGTCCTATTGACACTGAAGACCTTCCATGTAGAGAGGCTGATGCATGTTAAATCTATCGTAGATGCTATCGTAGAGTGTAATTTTGAGGAGTGTGTACCGGCTTATATAAATATCCAGGGACGTTTCAAGGCATGCTCCAGCTGGGCCTGGGGCCTCGACTTCAGTGGGGGCCTCGTCTCGTTCTCAACTGATACTTAATAAGATCACGATTCGAATATTTTTAATGGTCAGATTTTATTTCCTGTTATATTCTCCGAAAAACTTGGAATTCTGGACTATATGGCAACTGTGCCAAGATTGTATTATTACATGATGACCATCGTCCATGTATAGGCTTAGCTCTACCACTAATACACAATCATCACTCATTAAATCAAAGAGTAGTAGTCGGTCGAGCCGATTTGTGTGACAGTAAGCCATCCACATTTGTTTGCTTCGGGTTACTGTTTATACGAGTATTTGACAACGTATGCTATGTACTATCAACTTTTAAAGGCCACAGGTGGGGCTTACATTTTTGTAGAGACCCAGTACCTACTTTTACATAGGGGGCCCAGGGTCTCTACAAGTCTTAAGACGCCCCTGTAGATGGTGTCCTTATCACTCGAATGCGGTTCAGTATTACGAAGTCTATCGCCAATAATCCTTATGTAGCTTCCAAGTGCAAAGTTTTTAAGCAATCAACGAATAATTCCTCAGCGCAAATCCTTAGAGGAAACATAATTCAAAAATATTGGGTTGTTTTGGAGCCGAATCACGGGGAGCAGGTGACAACGAGTGTACACTATGCCGAAGCTTTAAGCTCATGAAATATTTTAAGTTGTGCGTGTATGGCTGGGAATCTGAAATTTAGAATTAATTATTATGATTCTAAGGCGGTTTTAGGGACCTTATATCTGTAAAAACCACTAAATTCCTGATATCTAGTCGCAATGGTGTACCTTGAACATTTGTAGGTCTGTCTCCAATTTGACACTCTTTCCAAGTCAGTCAAGATCAAGAGTTGTTATTGTTGGAGCATAAATAAATAAGTAAACACAAGGTCTGGTATATTAACCTTCCCTGTTTCAAAAGGCAGTAACAAACAAACAAACAAAAAAAAAACAAGATGCAGAGAAAAGTCTTTTAATGGTGAACAACAAATACGATGCCATTTTACATTAATTTGTTCTCAAAATTATGTCCGCTAAATACCATTCTACAATGGTGACACATTGACGAAGTCTTTCCCGAAAGTTATCCATAGTCCGTGCAATTTCCGGTGGAATGGCAGCCACTGCCTGGGTGATTGCCTCCTTTAGTGCTTGCAGGGTTGTAGGACGATGTTTGTACACTTGAGGGTTTTCTGCTGCCCAGTAAAGAATATTTTGTTTATTCACAGTGTCTGACACAAGTGGAAGTGGGCATCAGACGAAATAAAAACAGCGCCAGGGGGAATGTTCTGAAGAACTTTCGGGAAAGACTTCGTCAATGTATCGCCATTGGAGGATATAATTTTTAAAACCAATTAATGAAAAATGGCATCGTCACAATCCTCTTCAGTAAAATGAGGAGGATTGTGATTCAAAATTACGAGAAATGTCGCCATTAGCCCTCACATTGCTTCAAAATACACTGCTAATAAAAATCAAGTCGAATGAATGCTTGTGAACCTTTCCAACTCTTCACTTATTTTCTTAGCTGCTGTAACTGCATTTTCAATGAAATACAGTTTAGTACATGTTTAATCTCCTTTTGCTCGCATAAATTGCTGCGTATTATTACTTTCGAAAAGATGGGATTTCCAAAAATTGAGGAGCACAGAAAAGAAAAACCTTGCATTGAGTTGAGTGATATGCGGTAAAAACTATGTAGCATGAATTCGAGCATATTTTTTTTGTGAAATAACATAAAAGACGAGAATATATAATGATAAGTTAGCAAATTAATAATTAAAATAATAAATTAGTAAAATAAAAGACGAGAATTAACATCTCCTGTCTGCTAAGTGTTAATATACAATACGGGGGCGTATTTTGTCACCAACATCCGAAAAAATGTCCTCCATTTCCTATTAAATGGATGTCTTATTGGTTTATTTTTTACTGGTGACCTTGAAATGAAAAATATTGTGTTGATAAGAATTTAATTATGTCATATATTTTCTTGTAACAAAATTTTCTTCCCCTTTTTAGAAATTTCTTTTTTAATAGTTTATTGTTGCAGTTTGTCAGTTGTTGCCTTAGGTCCAAGAATTTCTAATTCCTGCCATTAGGTAAATAATTAAATGAATATTAAGTTCAACTTGCGGATTCCCAAACATTTGGCAAGCTTTCTGTAACGATTATTGACTTCAAACGGGGTTATATGCATAATTGTTATAACTTAATTTGGAAGGGTCTTTTTTCATCATGAAATAGGCCTGCATACAAAAACAACGAAAAATAAAGATAATTTTCAAGTATAAAATCCAAATTCTTGTACATCTAATGAATAAATGAACTTCTGGAACTAAGTCGGTATTTTTTACATTGCGCCTAAGGTAGTTCGGTTAATGTTGAAGAATAGGACCCGAATTCGGAATATTTTTCAGATATAAAAGTAATCACAAACATTAATATTATATTCTGGCTTCACTACCCTGTAGAGAATCACACATTTTATCAGACACTTTACATTACTCATTTTTATCCGAGCTGACACATTTTTCCTTTTATAAAATGTATTTCGCAATTTTTCTCCTACACCGTAATGTTAAATGAGCTACACCTTTCCATGTTAAAAGGAAAATATAACTATTTATGAAATATTTTCAAAATTTAAAAACGGTATATTATTGGGTTGTTCGGAAAGTAATTTCGTTTTTTTTTGTGTGGAAATGAAAGACAGTTTTCGTATAATAAACAAATACTTTATTAAATTATATATTGGCCATTCTGGTCCAACACCTTTTGCCATCTTTCTGGTAGTAGCATAATTCCACGCTCATAAAATTTTTGGTCTTTGCTGGCAAAAAACTGATCGAGGTGGTTTTTGACCTCCTCATTTGAGGTGAAGGTTTTACCATCTAAAAAATTTTGGAGTGACCGGAACAAATAATAATCCGATGGTGCCAGATCTGGAGAATATGGTGGGTGTGGCATTGTATCCCATTCAAGCTGTAAAAGCTTTTGGCGAGTGACCAAACTTGTGTGAGGTCTCGCGTTGTCTTGATGAAACACTACACCGTTCCTTCTGACCTTTTCTGTTGAAGTGCATCATTCAGTTTGTCCAGTTGATGACAGTAGACTTCCGTATTAATCATTGTGTTATCCGGTAAAAGCTAAACAAAAACGTATTCCTTTAAAATCCCACCAAACAGACAGCATCACCTTTTTTTGGTGAAAATCGGCTTTGGAAATGGTTTGAGCCGGTTCATCTTTTTTGCTCCATGACCTCTTGCGTTTGACGTTGTATACAACCCATTTTTCGTCCCCAGTGATGATGCGCTTCAAAAACGGATCATTTTCGTGACGTTTGAGAAGCAAATCGCAGACGTCAATGCGGCGACACAGATTCCTGTCTGTGAGAACATGGGGAACCCATACATCGAGCTTCGAGGATAATCCCAGGCCTTTCAAGTGGTCATAAACTGTTGAATTTTATAAATTTAACCTCAATCCGATCTCACGTGTTGTTATTCGCCGGTTCGCATCAACTAATGCCTTTATCGCGTCTTTATCAGCTTCAACCGACCTTCCCGAACGTGGTGCATCTTCGACATCAAAATTGCCGGATCGAAATTTAGCGAACCAGTTCTGGCACTGGCGTACTGTCAACACACCTTCTCCATACACATCGGTCAATTTCTTTCTGGCTTGAACAGCATTTTTACCCTTTCTGTAGTAAAACAGTAAGATATATGTCGAAAATGCTGCTTATCGCTCTCCATATTTAAAAGGGCACCAACCAAAAACTACTGCGTAGAATTAATTGGAATTATTCACACACAAGCCTTGCTATATGAGCTCTCAAAGCATATAAATATTATACGGCTTAAATGTGAAGTTGGGTGCAAAAAAATACAATTAAATCCTCTGTCGGGAAAAAACGAAATTACTTTCCGAACAACCCAATATAAACAAATGTATAACTTGCAATGTTACTAATTTTCATGAAAATCGAAACATTTTCTATCCCACAATGTGCCTCGCGATCACTTCAATTTCTCGTCCATTTGGCGAAAACAGTCTTTTAAAGCTCATTAAGAGATAAATTGGCACTTTTAGGCATGGAAAAATAACGCATCGTATAGGCATTCTCTAAATATGGCACACAGAGGGAGACAAAGAGAAACACTTCGTTTTTATTCGAATTCAGCGCTGCCTTAGAATTCACAAGCTATTAATTATCACTCGCATACGAAAAAATAACGAAAACTAAATAAAAATCAGAATTTTTAACAATTTTGTAAAGAATTTTGCAAGTTATCTCTATGGGGGGGATAAATAAATGAAACAAATTGTGTGTGTGCTTTTAAATTTACCTATTCAAATTTTATGCGAGTGGGGCGACACCCACCCACATTAAAAGTTTTCTTCGAAACTAAAAGGAAACTTTGATAGCAAACCTGTTATAGTAATAACGTATATAATTATTTAAATCTGGTTATGTGCGATAATCTCACGTTAATATATTTGCAAGTTTGTTTTTCTATAAAGTTTTAGAAAATCACAAGGAAAAATAAATTGTAAAATAATTTTTGGCTTGTAAATTCACTAACTTTTGTTTTGTTTTAAAATTTTAATGACCGAATTCCACAATTAAGTCTAATTCCTTTCCCAATACAGTTGTACGCCGCCCATCTGGTATAGTGGTCAGTGAAGCTGACTGCGGTGCCGCAGGGAATGGGTTCGAATCCCGGAGAAGGCATGGATGTTTGTGTTGTAACCCTTTCTTCTGTCTGTGTTGTTTACCCCCGTGTTATACGTTCGGTGGTGCACGGGGTTTATAAATGTTAAAAAAAAATACAGTTGTACAAAATAGGCACATATTTATCTTATAACATTTTTGATATATTTTTTGTCAACGTTAATGTTTTATTGAAAAGTTTTAATTATCATTTACAGTTTCAAAAGTCTTCTGTGAATATTAAAGTTTCAGCTCAAATCACAAAATATTCAACAACTGAAAAATTTGTTAAGAGAGATTTAAGATAATTTGAAGTCGGATAGGGACACGTAAACAATTTTAGTACATACTCTTAGTTCCTCAATATTTATGTATTCTACCTTAATCCGCATTAAGGTATCCGACTATTACTTGCACGCGACAATTTTTTTTTTTTTTTTTAAAATAGAGACATAAAATTTTTTTTTTTTGTGGTTTTTAGATTTTTTTAGTATATTTTAAGAAAAATATGCTAAAATTAAGAATAGAAAAAGAAATTATTATTACCAAAATGGGAAAAAACTGATAAAAATTTACAAAAAAATTTATAAACGAGGCCCGTTCTGCACAAAATTGACGGGACACCCGTCAATTTTGATCTGTTGATTTGCTATTCATTTTTGAAATGACCTTCAAGATAAGAGATATTTTAATTTTTACAAAAACTAGAGCACTTTATTCTAGTTATTATATGAGGGAAATTGCTTAAAATAGTGGTTATATTCTCGTAAGGGATTGAAAATTTTGTAATAAAACACAGATTGATAAATCTGAAGGTTAAAGCACTTCTACTATTACACAGAACATAGACAAAAAAATTCAGTTATTTATTTTCGAAACTTTTTCAGCAATTGCTGTCCCTGTACGAGCATTTTCAATAATAATAATAATAATAATAATAATAGTAATAATAACGGTTCGAGTAAAACGCATTTTAAAGTATGACATCTTGCTTAAAGTAATGACATCCGCTTTTACTAAAGCACTTGTAGTTTTTGTCCTAGTGAACGGAAAATAATAAACTTGGTATTTTTATGAAGCTATTAAAATAAGATGGTCTATAAAATAAAATCATAAAAAAATTTGTCAATTTTTGGCAAAATTAATAATTTTAGGTTAGTCGGATACCCCTTTACACAAAATAAGATATAAGTAATTGTTGAAAAACAATTAACACCTACGTCCTCTGGCTTGACAGGAGTTTAAAATTATAAGATTCAACGGCAACATCCGTATAGATAGAACACCTTTCCGTTTTTAGATTCAAGTATGAAATAAAATTAATATTAATGTATGCATACGTGCATATATACATACTGCATGCTATTAAAATTACCCCACTCTGAAGGAAGGAGATGATACAAATGTCAAATTCGTATGTAAGGAAGAAGCTAATATATGCAAATGATAAATATTTAATTGAAATCAACTTGATGTCGATATTGCAGCTATACGCATTGCTCAATCTCAACTTCTTTGCCACACAGATCGTGTTTAAAAGGTAGTTATTTTATATGATTCAAGGGCGGCCCTCTAAGCAATATCTTCCATCGAGATACCTTTATCAGTGGAAATTCTAAAATGTCAACTGTTATCAGCGATTTACTTCAATGCCATGCAAAAATTGCAATGTGATGGAATCCATCGCACTGTGGCATTGACGGGAATGAATATACCGATTGCTTTGCGAAGAAGGAGAATCTTCCAAACCTCTAACAATACAGTTCATTTTTATAGTGCCAAAAGAATCATAAAGAAGTATCACAGAGAACGCTTTGTGACGGATCTATACGCGTTTCTATTAATTTCTTCGTTTCCCTTTAAATCAAAATATTTATTTCAACCAACTTTCATCGAGAAACCAAGCGTGATTTATGTAAATGAGGAATATTATATAAATTCGGTTTTTGCGAGTAGAAAGAGAGTGATGTAAGAGGTCAAGTTAAGTTAAGTGAAGTAAAGTGAAGCAAATGAGCTGTCGACACGTAGTTGTTGACAAGAGAAGTGAAGTTGATACGTTTGATGTGTGCAAGGAGAAGTGGTTAGCAAAGATTGAAAAGCCGTCGAATTAAAGATTAAAGAGTGTGGAGCCGTCGTCAATTGATCAAGACAAAGTGCCTGAAGTTTCCCGTGAAGGATCCGAAGCATCAGGGATCCAGGTATTGTACCTTTGATTAAGTAAAAGTGGATTAGTAGTGTGTGACGTAGTTGTAAATGAGCGTAATTAAGCCGTCTTAGATTCAGTTGAGGTTCTGTAATATTATCCCCGCATTAGAATATCTTACCTCTGCACTCTACCATTGTTACATACCTTAATTAGAACTGTGTTGTGTTTGTTCATAATCAGTAATAAGAATTGATAAATCAAATTAGATTGGCATAATGTCTGTGGATTATTTAGTTCCTCCTACACATCTAGCCGGGTTTACAGATAAACAGGAGGGTTCGAATGTAAGGGGCAACCAAAGGTTACTACAACTTCTGGCCCAAATTTAATCAAAAGAATAATCAAAAAGTGTGGTTTAGCAAACTCCTTCATATTCCAAAATGGCTGCGAGATAGAACTGTGGTCGAGTTTCGAATCGCCACTGGCCCCGGCTGCCTATCCAAGCATCTAAACATGGTAGGCATTGCCCAGAGTCCCCTTTGTAAATTGTGCGGCTCAAATGAAGAAATGGACGACATTCATTTGGTACCCTGCCGAGCGCTCAGCTCTGGATCCATGTGAAGCAAATATTGGAAGGCCAGACACGAAATGTGTGATTTATAGACTATATTGTGGACTTGTGTTTCGTTTGCTTTTGTTTCTTGTTGTTATTTTTTTGTCAATTCTCTATTTCTCGTTTGGTTTGTAGTTGCCCTGTAATCCGCCATTGGAAATAAAAAAAATAATTGAAATCAACTGACGTGGAGGGAGAAACGGCATCTTAAACTGTGTAGAAAAGGAAAATTACGTTGTGCTTTCTCATCAGGAAAACGTACTTCAATATTTATTCGTTGTGAGAAACACCGTGTCATGCCATTTATAAGAAGTAGGAGCGGCTATCTTCAAATTTTGGGATTCGGTAGTGGAAGAAATTGTCTCTATCGACAGTGCAGAACTATTCGCATCAGCCGGAATTCTATGACTGCTCTACGAATGTGGAATCAATGAGTTCAGGAGAGTCCCACTGAATGCTATGTAGGATCGCAAAGGCCTCCAACACGCTAGACAACAGATATGTTGTCAGGTCGGCCATGCAGGATTGTACAGCTGTAGTACAGACCTTGAGTCAGGAAATTGGCTTTTTTGCAGCACAAGTATCCACAAAGAGAATCCAGCAACATCTGGAGTAGTACGAACATTTATTATTCGAAGAGTAAAGTAATATAGAATAATTCTCTATAAGTATTTTATGCATAATCATAATGTCAATTTTTGCTGCAAATTGGAATTGGGCATTCTAAAATAAATTTCTATTCTTTTAAATGGTTTTAATGTACTCACAAAGTAGTAAAGTTAGTCGCCCATCCGGTCTAGGGACGTTAGCTACTGTACCGTAGGAACTACGTTCGAATCCCGGAGAAAGTATAGATGTTTGTAAATGAGTAGTGCCTGTGCGGCATGGAGGCACTCTAAATATTCGTCGAGCCACCAGTCCTCTTGTAAGGTTATAACGAGTTTAAATCCCTTCTACCCTGCGACCCAGCTAAAGGTATGGAAGGAACTAAAGGATCATACGACATGATGAATTCCAATTATTTTATTTATCACTAAAAATAACTCAAACACAAATAACACTATAAATAAGATAATTCAATTCAGTAATAAAGCGAGAGGGAGAGACGAGATTCCCGTTTGGGGTGAATATGTTCAATAATGCAGCTCTTCTCTCCTTTAATATTACTTTACACAGAGCTTAAACATTTAATGTCTTTACTACTACTTTAACACTATAAACATTAACTTGATATGAAGTTGACAGTATCTGACTTTAGGCAGTTTTCCAATCAATTGCAATTGGACTCTAACACTTCTTGGTTAGCTAAACTAATCACTTTCTTAATTTTTATTTACCAATTCTCATCACTGCCAATTTACTAACAATTCACTATTCTCTTCACTTCTAATCCCGTTACAATTCACTAACTCTCAAACTCGCGAAGAAGGAATATGTATATTAAACTTAATTTGTATATCGTTTTCTTCTTTTAGGAGAGGATTGGTTAAAATTGCTGGCTCAAAAGAATACCCAAAAGGAGTTGTTAGTTGAAGGTCTCGTATAGATCCGTCACAAGGTTGGTGGAAAGGGAAGATAAGTGAGAGAACCCTGACCACCCCAGGGTGTTCCCCCTCAAAACTGAGGTGGTACCGAGCCAAATAGTGCTGTCGCCTGCATGGTGCTCAAAGCTGCGGATAACGACAGACCCAAAACTAGCCCCTTTCTGGCCCTCAATCTGACTATGCCGTCGATCTAGAGGTATCAGAAACAACAAAATAATTTATTTTTAGCTGATTTGTGTTAAATGTCCGATAAAATCATTATATATTACTATATTAATATTAGTTACAAAATGCTGTGTGATAATAATTATTAAAATCTTACTTTATGGCTTTTCTATTTCCTTCTATTTTCATTTTAATACGTGAAAAGTATTTTAATTATGATAACTCGTTCTCACGAATGTATGAAGTAAGCTAGAGACATTGTATACGTTGTTGGAAAAAACGTTGCATCCACAAATTAACGAAGCAACCTAAATAGAGACTCAAGGTAAATAGCGGAGGCATTGTTATTCACAGAAGCTCTCACATAAAGCATCATTCACGTTCACACTTAACTGTAAAGCAAACGTCACTTGAAGGATGAAATTGATACGAAAGCACTTGATGTCAATTGGGGCAAAAGATCAAATTAAAAGTGGGATTGAACTAGCGCACTGTTTTCAAACTTTTCGTAACATAGTTCAAAGAAATATTCTTTTGTATGTAAATCGAAAGTGCACCGAAAGAACGTTTCAAATAATTAAAAAACGAGGGGAAAAATTGAGAAAAATTAATCTACTTTGAATAATAAAAAGGAAAGTCGAGAATTTTACATACTGTGCAATTAAAATATTGTACTATTGACTGAAATTGCCAGCTCTTTATCTATGTTTGAATCAATAGCATCAAAATTTTAAAAAAAATTAAGTTATTACAAATGAATCAAATAATTAATTTATGTGTCTTTTATGAAATGAGTATTAAACCAGAGCTACGATTTTAAAGTTATCAAACTATTTTAGAAAATACACACACACACGTCATCAGCGGCAGAAATGGTAAGGCGTTACTTATTTATTTTTTCATGATTGGTGATGGATTTCACAGCTGCCTAATTGATGAGGCATAGGCAACCGAGAACAAATGTGGAAATAAAATACAAGTAACTTAAATTTAACTATACTGTCTAAATCAGGGGTGGCCAACCCACGGCACGCATACCACAGTGTGGCACGTTGGAGTCGTAATAATGGCACGCGGATACTTATTGAAAAATTTGAAAAAATAATAATAAATAAATTTTTACAATTTTATTAAAATGCGATTACTTTAGACCCCCCCCCCCTCCCACGCACAAAATTTGGATCAGCATGTTTGTGAATAAATATTTTCTATTATGAACATAAAAACAAAATCTCTTTCAGAACTAGCTGATATGCACGAAAGCAACTTAATTTTGTTAGCATCTTTAAGAGCTAATCCTACATATATAGTTGGGGAGTACAATTTCAAAAGCCACTTAAGTAAGTACTGAGGGCTTAATAATTTTATTTAGAGTTAAATGTTTTAAATTACTTATTTTTATTTTACGCCTAACTTGTGAACCTGTGAAAAGCTTACTAACATTGGAACCTAAGTAGTATTTTTGTCTTTATTTATTATATTATTTTTAAATTTCCGCTACATGGACTTGCATTAAAAAAATGTGCTATTTGCGTGAAAATCACGTAACAAGCTAATGAGTAACAAATGTTGCACTTTTTCATCTTTTTTTTTTGTTTAATATTTGGAAAAGTTGGAAGTGGCGCGCATTTTTTTTTTTTTTTTTTTTTTTTGTCAGATAGCGGCACTCCTCCCAAAAATGTTGGCTACCCCTGGTCTAAATCTAAATCTAAACTTGGTGCACTTCAAATTAAATTCAGTTTCGGTCGCTATAGAAACGAAATGCAATGGGTTAAATTCATATGACGTCATAGTCAAGTGATAACTACAATTACGCGTACCAAGTCAATCAGTTAATAAATTTATGTGACATCATTGACACATGATAAATGCATAATCGTATGTTTCCAGCTAATGAATTCATCCTCCTTGTTGTTGCCAATTTTTGCCTCTTGCACAAACTTTTTTTTAAAAAATACAAATTTATCAACAATAATGCTTATGGATAAAGAATAAACTTGATATATATATATATATATATATATATATATATATATAAGTACACACAAATATAAAAGTATAGAAATCTTTTTTAATTTTCAAAATTCTTTTTGAAGAAACTTAATATTTGAACATTTTTATGCAATTATCAAATTTTTAAAATTTTACAAGTAGAAAACATGTACAAGAGTAAAGTCAATTTTGAACTCAATGAAGAGCACTTGATTGCATTCAACATGTGACTGCGAGTTATGAATTTACCCCATTGTAACTTTACTCAAACTACACTGGTGTGCAAAAATTAAAGACGAAGTTGAAAAATTAGCATATTAGCTGAACGAAGAGGCACAGCGGACAGAAAGACCAATCAGGAGATTAAGTGAGGTGATGTACGGTAGCACATGCGCAGATATGCAGGTAGACGTAATGGGGGAGTGTCTGAGTAGTAAAGCATGTTGTCGGTGTAAGATTAGTATTTCTGGCAAAGAGATTGCACACCGTATAGCAGTTAAAATCACACCGAGTTGCTGCCTCAGCGAGAAATGGCGAATAATCAATCTGTTAGACGACATCTAGATGCTTTTACCCGAGGTCGAATCATTGGGAAGTTGGAGGAAGGTCGCAGTGTGACAAGTGTGGCTGCAGAGTTCGGAATTGCTCACAGCATCGTTTCACGACTTTGGAGACAATTTCAAACTACAGGAACAGCTATCCGGGGGTTCAGTAGTGGTCGTCCACGAGGAACCACACCCGCAGATGACCGGTATATTGCCTTACAGGCCAGAAGAAACAGGCGGCAGACAGCGGGAGAAATCGCTAGACACACGACACAGGCGACTGGACGACCGATATCGCGTTTTACCGTGGCCAGAAGACTGCACGGTGGTGGTCTGTTTGCACGACGCCCTGTACGGTGTGTACCTCTAACGCCTGCCCATTGGAGAAGGCGTTCTCTGTGGTGCCGGGAACACCGGAATTGGAGAGACAGTGAATGGGGACGAGTACTCTTTACAGATGAGAGCAGATTCAGTCTGAGTAGCGATTCTCATCGCATACTCATCTGGAGAGAGCGGGGAAGCCGCACTCATCCCTCGAACATCATTGAAAGGGACAGGTATGGAGGTGGCGGTGTTCTCGTTTGGGGAGGCATCATGCTTGGTAGTCGTACAAACCTTCACATCTTCGACGCAGGTTCAGTCAACGGGACCCGTTATTGTAACGAGATTCTTCTTCCATATGTGCGTCTTTTTAGAGGCGCTATGGGTCCGCAGTTCCTTTTCATGGACGACAATGCACCATGTCATCGCACAGTAGCTGCCGAACAGCTCTTAGAGAGTGAGGATATTGAACGTATGGATTGGCCGGCACGATCTCCGGATCTCAATCCCATCGAGCATGTATGGGATTTTCTAGGCAGACGCTTGGCAGCTCGTACCTTACCACCAGTAACGATTCCGGAGCTTCGATTGGCGCTGCAAGACGAATGGGCAGCAATGCCTCAACAACTTATTGACACCCTCATTCTCAGCATGGGCAGACGCTGTGAAACCTGCCTAGCAGTCAGGGGAGATTATATCCCCTACTAAAGACCGGATATTTCTTGCTGGACACCCATAACAGGGATGTTTCGGCCTTCAGTCGCATTGCGCTCCATGCTACTTTTTCAATAAAGCTTCTTTTGATCCCTCTGATTTCTCTTTTAGTAAGTGTTGCTTACATTACTCATGTCCTTACGTATTGGGGATCTTACGGTATTAAATGTGTTGATTTGGAATGCTTTTGTACAAAGTTATATTGAAAAAACCGTCTCGTCCTTAATTTTTGCACACCAGTGTATATGCTCAAATGATCCTCATTACTTTGCCGAGAAAAACCTTATGCGCAAAACTAGAAGTTGCAACTCGCTGCAATTCTTAATCAATTTTAATTATCGAACTCCGAGAAAGGAATGTTAGTTGGGTCAAAAAAGACGATTTGATGGTACAGATTAAAATCACGCAAAAGGACGTAATAAAAACAAGAAAAACTAAGCACAAACTAAATGAAATAATACATCAAAGTCAAGTATTATAGGTGGAACCAAGACATATATATCTTCAGTATCTATAGATTTTCAGGAAGACTTTATGATTTTTAGATTTAATTTAGATTTAAAATTTTAATTTTAATCACTCTGGAAAATAATGCTAAGGAAAATTTCTTCATTTAACCCTTTACCTGTCCGTGATAAATATACTTGCTACCTAATTCATCAATCCAATTTACAATTTGTTTTGCATATTATAGTATTTACAAGCATATTTCATCAATTTGTTGTGCTTGCTATGTATTGATCTCTGTTTTCATGGATTTTATGGAAAGAATTATGTGTGTAAAAATGTTTACACATTTCATCATCTTTTAAGAATATAAACTTTTCTTTAATTCAGTATTCCTCTGCTGAAGGGTCTAGTATTTGCATAATATATTTTAGAAATTTCATGAAGGGAGAGGTTAGAGGGAACAGAAGGTATATTAATGCCTTTTCATAGCACATAGTTACAAATTTCGTGTAATGAATTCTTAAAATAGAGTAAATATTTCATATCTGGAATGCGTAATACATAATTATTATTCTGTTGTGTGTATTAATTTTATACTAAAATTGTAATATTCGTAAGCAACGCCGTTCCTTATATTATGGCGATTCAAAGGAAACTTGGTGAAATGTTGGCGATAGAGCCAATTTGGGATCATTTTTAGCGACCATATTGGCGACTTGGCTACCATTTCTGGGGAGTTGGCGACCATATGGATTCTTTTGGAAATTTCTGGAAAAATCTACTAATATCACGATCTAGGATGCAAGTGGAATTTTCGTTAAAGATCCGTGTGCCCACTATAAATAGGGAGTCACTCGCCGAAACTGAGTTGGTATTGTTTTGACCATGAAGAGTCGACCAGCGATTAATTATTACTTCTTCTGTAGAACAGGACGAGCAAGTGCTTGTGAAAAATCTTTACAAACTTGTATTTTAGACACATAGTTTTGTCTGAGTGCTGTAGAAGGTGTGAAGACCTTCTGGGATTTATTAAGGGAGTTCTAGTGCTAAATTCTGTATTTCAAGGATTGTTTTTTTACAATAAATTTTCATCTCTTCTGAAGAACTGTCTTGCTTTTTGTGACTGATTACATGCAATCTTTGAACCCCAATCTACGTAACAATATTTTAGAAATTTCATGCGGGGAGAGGTTGAAAGAAACAGAAGGTATATAAATGCCTTTCAATAGCACACAGTAGATTAGATAAACATATTCACACTAAACAAATAAGACACATATTCCCACTAATTCAAAATAATTTTGCCTAATAAGATGAATCAATGCTATTTCTTAAATCAATCTTGTCCCCAAAAATATTTTAATATGCCATCCCTAGAAAAAATAGCCCCATAAAAGGTCTTTGAAAGGGGTTGCTCTTTTCCCCTAAGATCCAATCCGATAATGTAATTCTGTCTAATGTCCCCAGTATGTCAAATTTTGATTTTTAATAAGTAAAACAAAAGGACAATCTTGTTATATTAAATTCAGGAACTCACAGACTGATAAATGTATCGCATCCAGGAGTAAATTTCAATGGAGCATTTTTACCCGAAGTAGGGTGCAACGAAAAACGCGATTTTTGCGAGTTTACTAAGTCGAGCATATGTTAAAACGAGGTATTATTATATATGATTACGATTTTATCAATGATACCAAAACAACACGCAGTATCAAACTACTTTCTTACTTTGTAATAGTCAAAATATAAAATTAAGAATTAGAAGCCCAATAAAATATTTATCATATGAAAAGTTCTAAAATTAATTGTGTAAAAATTAAATTTGTTGAATAAGGATTGCTCTGAAATTTACACAATGGAATAACGGGTACGATATTATTTGAATCCTATAAGTGAAAAGTCAGTATTTAGTATCTCTCTTTACGAACTTCTATGAAGTAGAACAGGAACTTAAACATAAGTTATTGCGACCGAGAATTATATCTTGGAAACATTCGCAGAAGTTGTTTCAGAACTATGTTTTCTATTGTTTTCCTAGATTTCTAGAGCTCATGTTTCGTTACAGAAGGATAAAAATTAAATTAGTAACTTTTAGATCCAATGCAGAAGTATTAAAATGTGTTCCTTCAGGTTACCGAAAAAAAGAAAATGTGAACAGTTTGCAACAATTTGTATGCCATAAGAGAACGAGTAAAAGAAATTCACAAGAGGTGATTTCTTCACTATGTAGAAAGCATTAACAGTATCAGAGTCTTTTAGAAAATTTTTTAGAGTGACTGTAATTTTTGTGATATCTATATACTATATAAAAATGGATGTTTGTATGTATGAAATGGCTTCACACACTCCAACACTGTTCAATCGATCAATATGAAAATCGGCATGTATTTGTAACTTTTGGGGAGAAGGTTTTTGTGCTATCCTCTTTGTTGTGGCTCCCCACCAGGTTGCGCTACAGCATATCAACTTCTGCACCGTTCAATCAATCGCCATGTCACGGCTTGCTTCTCGTAATCCCTAAAGGGAAATATGTGTGAACCTTCCCTGACTAATCGGGGATTCAGTCAGTCTATAAACAACTTTGGCCAGTATCGGCAACCCGAAATCGGTGGGTGTGCCTACCCACAAAATAGTAATTTTTAATTTATATTTAATTGTTTGTGTGTTGTGTGCCGTTTTTATAAATATTTTAAACGGAAATTAAGGATTGATAATTTGAAAGTGAATACGCAACCAATACGCGACACGCCAAGTTGCTAACAGGGTCGCCAAAAATGATGCCAACTTGGCTCTATCGCCAACATTTCGCTATGTTTCCATTGAGAATCGCCATTATAATGTAAGAAACGGCGTTGCTTGTGAATATTATAATTTTAACATAAAATAAATACAATAGAAAGTTTTAAATAAAAATAGTAAATTTTTTAAGGCGAACCTTGCCTGTGCAGCGCTCTACTGCATATCACATTATCAGGAGTATATATAATGTGTAATTTTCAATTTGACACGATTCTAAGCCTTCAGTTGTTAAACAGCTACTTAGTGGACTCAAAATACCTTTCATAAGAGAAAAGATTTGTTCTCATAGATATTGAGAACCAAAAGTGGAAAGCAGAGTACATGCAATTTTCTTCTCTTCAAACAATTAAGTATCTCTAGAAATTATACAAAACAGCTGTAGATTTATGTTTAGAGTTATCATACAGATTTGTTGGTGATTCCATAAGAATCCATAATTTTGAAGATATTTATCAAATATCAAATTTATATTCTCAAAAATTGAGTAATTTGTTATGTAGTGCAGAGTGCCACTGAGAACTGCGCCTCGAGCCAAATGTGGCACATGCACCATAGGTTGCTGACCCTTGTTTCAAACAATTATTATGTATTTTTTGAATTTTAATTCATAACTACAACTGTACTGAAAAAGTCTAGATCAGTACTTTTAGAATTGATCTAATATAATAATGATTAATAATTTTCATTCTTTGAACACGAGAGGGATATGATATTTCAAAAGATAAATATTTTAAATATTGCCAATTTGTAGAAGCAAATATCACCATTTTAATATATTTTTTTTCAAAGGAAAACGATCGCTGTCCTTCAAACTCAAACAAAAATCCAGACTTAGAAGATGAAATTGATATGAAAACACACTTGACAAGTGCTTCTGTTTAAGATAAACACTCGCTGAAAACTGACTTTGATTATACTGCAGAGTGAAAGAAGGTTTTTTTAATACGTTACGGCAATAACATTTTCTGTCATTTTTTTAAAAAAAATTCTGAAAAATTTTAAGATAATTTTTTAGAGGAAAAAAAAAAAAAAATTAAGAAAGATGAGGGTGGGGAAGGCAATTCAAATAAACTGTTACGGTCTTTTTTGTATTATAAGTAAACAGATATATTAATGTAATATACACGTTTTTAAAGGAAATAAAAATTAATTAAATTATATATACAACAATACCCCGAACTTACGTGACAGTTAATGTAACAATTGACTAGCGGTTGTTAGTGTTTGGCGGTTCGAGTAAATATCAACCGTAACAAGTTTTAAATTTAAACTTATTTCTCCCTTTGACTTAATCCACATAACTAAAAGTTGGAAATACACTTAGTAATTAATTAGAAAGAACAATATCACACACTCGGGCCTTAAGGCTACTTAACACTTATAAGTTATGAATTCAAACTTCCACTTACTCTTTGGAGCCCTCTGGACTTAAAGAGCCTAAATGCCAACGCTTAAATAGAAACTCATTTGCATGAATCAAGTCTTCTTCTTCGAGAGAGAAAGTCTTCAATAGAACTTACAGTTAAAAAGAATAATTTTACCCCATGAGGATAAGTTGAAGAGTTCGCCCGATAGACCCATTACAATAGGGACAGAGTGATAAGGACATAGTGATTACATAGGAGAAGTAACGTTTTTCGTTAGAGTCTATATTTTATAAAAAATTTTAATTTCCGTCGAATTTTCAACCGTCATTCGATCTGCAAAATGAACTGGCCTTAAGTTCTTCTACGTTTTGCTTTGCTCATGCATTTCTATGAGCTCATCAATTGTCAGCTCCTGATTGTAAAATCCTCTACTTCTAAATTTGTTTGCCGGGCAAGACTGACAACTTTACAATCCCATTACCAATTTCATGAGTGCGTAATCGAGTTGTGTAGCGCTTAAACAGAAGACGAATCGACGAGATTTAAAAATCGCTTAACTCCGGGTTCGCGTAAGTCGAGGTATTATTACACACCTAATTCCAATAGTTAATAATGATTACAAAAAGGTGTACAGTAAAATTTGGATTTAACAATAAAATAAGTTGGCACAATGATTAAATTTAAAATTAAGGATAAAGTGTTTACTAAAAAATGCGCTTCTAGAGTAGCATATTATAAGACCTTGTTTTTAAATAAAACTTTTTATTCCCATAAATGTAATATTGAGATTAAAAGAATTGCAAAGTTAAAATTACAAAATACAATTATAAACAAGCATCACAATTTGTAAAATTTGAATATTTTGGAAACAATTTTTTTATTGAATTAACATGTAATATATAACTAAAGCGTATACTTTATTTTACGTGGTTCTCATCTGATGTACAAGTAACGCATTCTAAAGAATAATGCTAATTTCCTTGTCTGAAAATTGTGGGATTGAGTTCAGATTCTAAGGACTGCGTGATATGGAATCGCATTTACTACTGAACACGAGATCAAGATCAAATTATGGACGAAATTATTCCCCACCATATTATTGCCATAATGTGGTGTGGAAATTTCATGAATCAAACACCAGCTCAGGTGTTGTACTAGTTATCAGACTTTGATATGAGATTAACATATTGACTGCCAAAAAAATCAGCTACATTGCTCTCTAACGAGATATAATGAATAATACTTTTGTAATATTTTACATAGGAATTTTTTCATCTAATAACTCTGGTAGTATTAACTTATGAGTGTGAAACTTGGTCCATGTCTCAAACAGATGAGAACATGATAAGTATCTACGAAAGGAAGATTTTAAGAATTATTTTCGGAGAAATTCAAGAAAATGGCGCGTGGTGAAGATCGAAATTTAGAACTTTATCATTCATATAAAGGATCTGAACTCATATAAGAACCCTAATAGAAGTACAACGATTTAAATGGAGAGGCCACTTTTTTCAGAATGGACGAAGACCACACCACTAAAAAAAGTCTTCAATGCCAAACCAATAGGCACACATAGAAAAGGTAGGACAAATCTAATATAGTTGATGGCCTTCTAGTTTTGAGAACTAAAAATTGGAGAACGCTAGCGTGAAGAAGGCTGGCCTGGAAAAGGCTTATTGAGAAGGCCAAGGTCCACTCAGGGCTGTCGAGCCACTGAGGAAGGAAGGAACTTTGGTAGTGCAAAAAACAACCTGGATGATATTTTCTTTCAATTGGATGGTAAAGTATTTACATCTGGCACAAGCGCGATTAATTATATCGCTTAACATGTCCTATAAATTCTTGTTATCAGCTAATAGAGAAAGAGTGATGTTTTATATAACCACTCACACAAGAAATCAATATAAGCATATTGAAAAAATTGGAGCGATAGATTTATTCTCTTGTAATATTTCAAATTCCTTTGGAAATTAATTGTAATAAAATATTTTATTTATTTGTTTGTTTAACGTTATTGAAATTGTAGACCAGGGTTCGGCAACCTATGCCCCGAGTGCCATTTATGGCACGTGGTACAATCTGAGTGGCACTCTGCACTACTCTACAAATTTGTTAATATTTGAGTAGGTGGAAGTTGATAAATTTGTAATAGACCTTATCTGCCAAACATCTTCAGAATTATGGACATTTGCGAAATTACGAAAAATATTATTCTAAGATATTACTATATAACTTCAAAGATAAATTTACAGCTATTTTGTAAATTATTGAATGCCATTGCTAGAGAGATATTATTGATGAAGAGAGAAAACTGCATGTACTTAGCTTTCCGCTTTTGGTTCTACATATCTGAGTAAAAAAAGCTTTCC